>CM062393.1:23086769-23198837 GCA_031304145.1 Cardiospermum halicacabum | reverse complement strand
TTATTTATTTATTTATATATGTTGATGCTATAGGCATATTAAGCAATCAAAATACATAAATAAGCGAAAATAAGGAACGAAAAATTACTGTCAATCAGTCGGCACCGAATCTCTTAAAAACACCATTCAAGTTACCGGTTAAGAACCCCAAGGAGAACGAACGCGGAAGCTACTTCTCTTCGCCTCTTGGAAACCTCTCAACAGATTTCACATTGCAAACACTACTTGCGATTAACGTTGTTTCAGAATGCACTGAGATTCTGAGACTTTGGGATTCTGATTAGATAACAATCTTACTTATCCATTACTTAATGGACAAGTAAGAGATTTGGAATGGGCATATATTGAGTGGACCAATCACCCAGGCCGAATGGCCCTAAGCCCACTTCAATATAAGGCTTGGACCAATCCATTAAAAAGCCCCAAGTCCAACAATACCTTTAGGGTTAGTAAGGTTATTTTTGTCTAAAAGTATTAAAACTTTATATTACAAGTTTAATTTTGTAAAAATTTTAATATTTGGCTAAAATTAAATTATAACTTTTGACTTGATCTAATTATGTAAATTACACATTAAAATGAAGATATACTCTTCCAAAAAAAAATACAATTCGAGATAACTCACTTAGGAATGTCATATAAAACCTCTACCAAATTCTCCATAGAGGATTCTTATTCTCCAAAAATACAATAAACTATTAAATACAATAATAAAAAAACCTTAATCGAAAATTTCCTTACTAAAATTTTCGTATCCCCATAAGGATTCAAAATATTTTTTGAGGAAAATATAAAAAAGTGATTATTTCAAATTTTATATTTAAGTTAATGAACCATAAATGAATTGTTTTCAAGTTTATAAAATTTCTAAAGTTTAAATTTTAATAAAATAATCAATATGACCAACATTCCCTCACTACAACTGCACCTATTTTTTATCGCCCTCACATATATTTTTAAATGTCTTTCGTGTAAAATATCCGCGAAAAAGTGTAAGAATATTCGGGGAGTGAGAGGCATGCTAGCCATTTTGGTTATTATTATTTTTTTTAAATTATATCTTTTGAAAGTTTATGAAATTAGAAAAAAAAAAAAGAATCATCTATTAACTTAATTGAAAGTTTAAGATAGATAAAAATAATTTTTTATTTTCTTTTTATTTGTATCTATAACAAAATTTTAAACTAAAATATATATATTTTTTCCGTGACAAACTTTACTTAAAGATTAATTATCTTCTATTTTTAGTGTTACGCAATCCAGAATTTTAAGTTAAAGAACGATTTAAATGATGTGATTTACTTGTGTTAAATTTTTTTCTTACATGGATGAATAAAAAATTACTTTCTTTTCTTTAATATATCATTTATTAAAAAATCATACCTCTTCTAAATAGAAAAATAACATGAATGGTAAAAGTAGTTTTCTTTATAAAATTTTTTATGTAATTCATAATAATTTATATTGTTTATTTTTATATTATTTTAATAGTTTAATTATATTATTTTAATAGCTATTTGTACTTTTAGATATTTAATTTAAAATTTTAGAGTGAAAATTCCTTTAAATGGTCTTTTTAAACTTCGAAATAAGATCTGTTTCTAACATTATACAAAAATAAGCTTTTAAAAGTTTGGTTTTTACTCTATAGACCGTGTTTCCAAAAATACCCCTGAATTTTTACAATTTACAGATTTTGTGAATTACGCTCACAGTCTGTGAATTACGGTCACAATCTGCGAATAGCCTATGGAGTGAAAAACAAACTTTAATTTTAAAAAATTTTCAAAACATATCTATAATTGTATAGTAAACTTTTTATGGCTTATAAAACTTTTTCCCTAATTTTATATTTTTAAATTAAGAATAAAATTTTTACAGAATTAAATATATTTTACAAATTTTTACATTTAATGGATCTAAATTGTCATGTTAGCCCACTGTAACAAAAATAAAAATAAAAAGAAAACAAGTGAAGTAGCATGCTTGCTTCTCGATTTTCCATACTAAAAAGCATATTTTACTTCCTTTGTTGTATAGAGAAATAAACTTAAAATTGGTTTACTTTCAAATATATACCACGGAGAAACAAAATTTTACATCCTCCTTACATCCCAAAAATAAATTCAAATTTTTCTCCCTTTGCTAATATATATTGAAAAGTAAATTTAAAAAAATTAAGACATGACAATATTAAAATTAAAATTTTTAAATTAATTCTCATATAACTTAAAAAATATTAATTACTTAACTAATATATATATATATATAAATTTTCAAATATTAAAAATAGTAAACTCATTTCAATATTGTTAAAAAATATTAATTTCTAAAAAAATTAATATTGAATAAAAGTTTAAATTTCATATTTATCATTTAATTTAATTTAATTAAGGGAAAATTCTTTTTTAACCTTTTATAACTTGTATTTACACTATATAGCCCAATTTCAAAATTTTTATAAAAATAATTTTTCAAACTTTCACTTTTTAAAAATAGTTCTTCACATGTGTGAAAAAAGTCTTTCACGAACTGTGGAGGGTTATTTTTGAAAATTAAAATTTTAATAGATTAAAAATATAAATAAAACTTTTTTTTAATTAATTTTAATTTTTCAAACTTTATTTAAATTATTTTCTATAATTTTTTCTTTAATTTATTTATTTTTAAAAGGATGAATGGATCCCATTAACACTCCATATCATTTATCACATTATTGGATTATTCATTTAGATTTGGAATTTGATTTTGATCCAACTTTCTTTAACTATTTTTAAAGAGATGATGAAGATCTAAAACTCTATTATAGGGGTAATTTGTGCTTTGCTTATGCGTCTTTTCTAAAAAAGAACAAAGCTCTCTGCTTTCTTTTCAAATAAATCAATTTCAGAAAAAGATAATGATTGCGCACCTTTAAAAAGAACTAAAAAAAAATTGTTCTTTTGACTTGACCCTAAATTGATATTATTTTCCATTTGTCAATGTCGATTTTATTTTATTTTCTCTTTAAATCTGCGGTTTTTGTTTTGTGATTTTCTTTTAAAATCTTCATGATATTTTGGTCTCACTTTTTCTTCTCCTTTACTTTCGTTCTATTTATCCATCACATCAATTAGAGCTTGCATGTAGATACCAAATCTCCATGAGTGGCTGATATAATAACAGAAAAGAAATAAATTGTCTGAAAATATTATATGGTGTTAAAAAAGAAAAAATACAAGGTGGAGAAGAGAGGAATGAAAATAAAATAAATAATTAAATAAGGTAGATATAAAATACCTGCAATTTTGATTTTCTGCAATTTTCAATATAAACAGAACCAATGTACGTGGAGATAAAAGCAATTGGTCAAGGAAGGAGAAAAGAATTATATTCACCAAAACATACACACATATGAATACACATAATATATAAATATATATATATATATATATATAGATTTTTCCTGGACACGTGTTAAACAAATGAAAGCAAATGTTCATGCGAATCAACATGTGTCCTAATGGTGGAATTCACCTGGTACACAACACTCCCCCTTGGATTTCCACCATTTGACTGCCTCGTTAAAACCTTGCCAGAAAAACCCAGCGGGATAAAAACTGGACAAAGGAAAAAGAGTACAGCTAATGGAATCCAATTACAAAAACTCCCCTTGTTAATTACACCCATAACCTAATATTCTAATCTGGAAAGTTTCCGCATTCCTATTCCATAAACTAGCTTCTCGAAAGTGGATGTCGGTAAAGTCTTCGTTAATAAATCCGCGAGATTGCTTGAAGACCGGATTTGCTTTACATCAATTTATTGAGACTCTTGAAGCTCGTGGGTATAGAAAAACTTGGGCGAGATGTGTTTCGTTCTATCCCCTTTGATATATCCACCTCGCACTTGGGCGATACAGGCGGCATTATCCTCAAAAATTATTGTGGGCTCATTCATATTTTGGGGAATCCCACATGAACTCTGGATATGACTTATGACAGATGTCAACCAGACACATTCCCGAATGGTTTCATGTAATGCCAATATTTCAGCATGATTCGAAGATGTGGCAACCAGAGTTTGTTTTACGAATCTCCACGAGATAGCCGTACCATTATATGTAAAAATATACCCAGTTTGAGAACGAGCTTTATGCGGATCCGAGAGATAACCAGCGTCAGCATAACCAATCAAACTAGAAGGTTTATCAAAATTTGAGTAAAATAGTCTCAAATCTACTGTTCCACGAAGGTATCTGAGAATATGTTTGATTCCATTCCAATGACGAAGGGTCAGAGCGGAACTATATCTAGCCAATAAGTTAACAGCAAAAGCTATATCTGGTCTCGTACATTGGGCTAGATATAGAAGGGCACCAATAACACTCAAATATGGTGTTCCAGAATCCAGGATATTTTCATCATCATCCTTGGGTCGAAATGGATCCTTTTTGGGATCAAGGGAACGATTTACCATTGGGGTACTTAATGGATGACATTTTTCTAAACTGAAACGTTTCAAAATTTTCTCAATATAAGCTTTCTGATGGATCAAAATCCCATCAAATTTATGCTCTATTTCCAATCCAAGACAATATTTCGTTTTCCCCAGGTCTTTCATTTCAAATTCCCTTTTCAAATATTCAGCAGTTTTCTGAATTTCATCTTGTGTTCCGATTAAATTCATATCATCTACGTAAACTACTACAATTACAAAACTGGATCCTGATTTTCGAATGAAGACACATGGGCATATAACATCATTAATGTACCTTTCTCTAATCAGATACTCACTCAGACGATTATACCACATTCGTCCGGATTGTTTTAATCCATATAATGATCATTGTAACTTCACGGAATATAAACCACGATCTTTATTTATTTCACGAAGTTTTAACCCTTCTGGAAGTTTCATAAAACTATCAGTATCCAAGGAACCATATAGATAAGCAGTAACCACATCCATTAAACGCATTTCGAGGTTTCGTTCTTTGGCCAAACCAATTAAAAATCGGAAAGTTATCGTATCATTTACAGGTGAATACGTTTCGTCGAAATTAATCCCAGGCCTTTGAGAGAAACCCTGAGAAACTAAATGGGCTTTATATCTAACAATTTCATTTCTCTCATTTCGTTTCCTAATAAATACCCATTTGTAACCAACCGGTTGGACACCCTCAGGTGTTTTAACTATGGGCCCAAAAACACTTCGTTTATTCAATGAATCCAATTCAGCCTGGATTGCATCTTTCCATTTTGGCCAATCATTTCGTTCTTTACATTCCTTAATGGATTGGGGTTCATATTCATCATTTATTATTTCAGTTGCTACTACATATGAAAACATATCGTCTAACATAACATCTTTACGGTTCCAGATTTCTTTCGTGTAATTTATTGATACTTCCTCATTTCTAGATTCAGATGTTCTTTCATGATTAGGATTTTCAACTTCCACAATTTGCAGATCTTGAGATGTGGTATCTTTCGGGATCATTTCTTTAACAACATTCTCATTTGGACATTTTCGTTTACGTGGTACATTATCTTTGGACCCAACGGGCCTACCACGTTTTCTCTGGATTTCCAATGATTCGTTTGCTATCATTTGTCTAGATTTATCAATTGGAACTACCAGTCGAGCGGGTGTATTTTGAGCATGGATATGAGATTTAGTCACTCTAGTTGTATCTGTTAAATTATCTGGTAATTGGTTAGCAACCATTTGTAAATGAATAATCCTTCATACTACACTTTCACATTGACCAGTACGTGGATCCAGATAATACAACTTCTCATTTTTCCATATGAGTTCATTATTTATTCTGATAGGAGTCTCATTTTTACCAAGTCGTGGAAATTCTTGTTCATTAAAATGACAATCCGGAAAACGTGCAGTAAACAAATTCCCAGTCATGGGTTCCAAATATCTAATTATCAATGGTGAGTCATAACCCACATAAATTCCCAGACGACGTTGGGGTCCCATTTTGGTTCTTTGAGGAGGTGATATGGGAACATATACAGCACAACCAAAAACTTTCAAATGTGATATATCTGGTTTATGTCCAGTTACTAACTATAACGGAGAATATTCGTGATTTCCAGTGGGTCTAAGGCGTATCAGCGCAGCTGCATGTAATATTGCATGTCCCCAAGCAGAAATTGGTAATTGGGTTCATAACAACAAAGTGCGAGCAATCATTTGAAGCCTTTTGATCAATGCTTCTGCCAACCCATTCTGGGTATGAACTTGCGGAACTGGATGCTCAACATTAATTCCAATTGACATGCAATAGTCATCAAATGCCCTTGATGTAAATTCCCCAGCATTATCCAAACGAATGGATTTAATTTGATAATCTGGGAATTGTGCTCTCAATTTAATTATTTGGGCAAGCAGCTTAGCAAATGCTGAATTACGGGTTGATAACAAACAAACATGCGACCATCTTGCAGATGCGTCTATCAACAGCATAAAATATCGAAACGGCCCACTTTGTGGATTAATTGGTCCACATATATCCACTTGGATCCTCTGCAAAAATGATGGACATTCAAAATTTACTTTAACATGAGATGGTTTAATTACCAACTTTCCTTGAGTACAGGATGTACAAAAATAATCACTCGATAACAGGATTTTCTGATCCTTTAACGAGTGTCCATTTGAGTTTTCAATAATTCTACGCATCATTGTAAATCCAGGATGACCAAGTCTATCATGCCATAATTGAAAACTTTTAGGATCCAATATCTTTTGGCTCACATTTACATAAGTTTCAATTGGGGATATCTTTGTATAATATAAACCAGATGATAATGTGTGGAGTTTTTCCAGAATGACTTTCTGTCCATAAACAATGGATGTTATATATAGATACTCCACATTTTGTTCACTCACTGTTTCCATATGATATCCATTGTTTCTTATATCTTTGAAACTCAACAAATTCCTTTTGGAATTACTTGAATATAAAGCATTCTGGATACAGATTTTTGTTCCCTTCTCCAATAGGATTATGGCTTTACTATTCTTCAATTAAATTAGCTGGACCAGATATAGTATTCACTTGAGCCTTATAATTGGATAAATTAAGAAAATATTTCTTATCTCGGAGGATAGAATGGGTGGTTGCGCTATCAATTAAACAAACACCTTGAACTTCCATATTCTATTCACATAAATAAAATATTTACATTAATATTCACATTACAAAACATATCCATAAATATTTCTGACTTTAATTACAAAGATATATACAACAAAATTACAAAATCCAGTCAGAAATATTTCCATCACTCCTATTCACATTTACAAATATACAATTCAGGTTGCCTTCTGATTTTCATTCTGATCTTCAGTGTAGTTTATGAAATTCTCGATATCCAGATCATCGAAGAAATCAGAGGTATGAAAACTTGAAACATTCTTCTGGGAGGTTCCCTCTCCACTTTCCAGATTGGCAACGTTTGCCTCTACAGGATTCTTCCCTTTCAAGGAAGCTTGATACAAATCTATCAGGTGTTGGGAGGTTCGACATTGACGGTGGAAATGGTCACTACTTCCACATTTGTAACAGATATTTTGGGAATTACTATTATTTCTATTCCCAGAATTTTCATTCCTGTTCTGGGTTTCATCTCTGGTCCAAACCAGGTTTCCACGATTATACGGATGAAACCTATTTCCACTTCTTCCATTATTTTGGCCTCGTACACGGCCTCTATTGTTATTATCGCGGCCACGACCACGTTCAAAACCATGGCCAAAACGACGACCTCGACCACGATTTGGGTTCCCACGATTACGAAATGTATTATTGTTTACTTCTGGTGGTGCCACAGTACCAGATGGTCGTAATTCATGATTTCTCATCAACAGTTGATCATATTGTTCTAATAATGTCAACTTAGAAATTAAATCACCAAAACTTTTGTAATCATGTTGTCGAAAACCCGACGATAGCAACACCTTATCGGCATGGAAAGTGGAAAGAGTTTTCTCAATTTTTTCTTTATTCGTTACTTTTTCTCCACAAGATTCTTTTATTGCTGTTATTCGGTGGATTTCAGAATTATACTCACTGACAGATTTAAAATATTGGAATCTCATTTGATTCCATTCATATTGGGCCTTTGGAAGGTCAACCTCCCTTCTGTGTTCATATCTGTTTTTCAATGCATTCCACAACTCAAGTGGATCTTCCATATTTAAATATTCAGATTTCAAACTTTCATTTATATGGTGTCTTATAATCTCCATAGCTTGAGATTTTTGTTTCATGGAAGTTTGATTTTGTTCCTCAACAGTATCCAACAGATCTCTGGCTCGTAAGTGGATTTTCAAATCCATCACTCATGCTAAGTAATTGCTTCCAGATAGTTCTAGTGCATGGAAATCCAGTTTTTTCAGATCCGACAATTTTTCTGGTTTCATATCTCAACAATTTTTCCCAATCAATAATAACCCAGAAACAACGATACCAAACACTTTCTGATCTAGAATATCCGTCAAAGCGGCAACTGGAAAGCATACTCGTGCTGATAACGTGTTAAAAAAGAAAAATAGAAGGAGTAGAAGAGCAGGAATGAAAATAAAATAAATAATTAAATAAGGTAGATATAAAATACCTGCAATTTTGATTTTCTGCAATCTTCAATATAAACAGAACCAATGTACGTGATGATAAAAGCAATTGGTCAAGGAAGGATGAAAGAATTATATTCACCAAAAAATACACACCTCTGTATACACATAACACACATACATATACATATATATATATATATGGATTTTTCCAGGACACGTCTTTAACAAATGAAAGCAAATGTTCATGTGAATCAACATGAGTCCTAATGGTGGAATCCACCTGGTATACAACATATGAGATTAACTTTAAGGAAAGATTATATAAATATATATACTTTTATAGATTTTAGTGTTAATTATTTTTTTAATTTCAAAATATAATTATAAATTTATTTTAAAAATTTTACAAAAATAAATTTAAAAGTTTAATTTTCACTTTATAGATCTAATTTCTCACAGTACCCCTGAAATCGCATTATTCACAGAATCTGTGAACTCCGCTCACAATCTGTGAACTCTGCTCACAATCTGTAAATGACCTATGGAAAGAAATTCAAACTTTTAAAAAATTATTTTTGCAAACATTTCAAAATAGACATATAATTTTATACTTAAACTTTTGGTGGCCTTGAAAAAATTCTCTATATTTTATATGTTCTTTACCCAGTTTTGAAAAGTTCATTAAAAATAAATTTTACAAACTTTGAAAATTTAAAAATAAATTAAAATAGCCAATTTTCCATTTATTAATTAAAGCAATATCATTTATCCACACAAAATTACTCTAACAGACTTAATGAAAAATTGAAAGATAACAGTATCCATTTAAATATCATACTATTCAAAACATCCTCCACCTCTTTACTTTCAAAATATGTATTTCACATTCTTCACCTGCATTTTCTTCATTTACAACAACCATACTTCAATTTCTTATTATAAAATATCACTCCTCCATCAAGGTGATAAAACTTACTCTCTAAATGATGACTTATTAGAGGATAGTGTTCTGTGGAATTCATATGAACTTTTTAGGTCAAATTCCCTTATTATTTTTTAATATAAATTTTTACTTCTATTTATATTTTTCCTTTAAATTTTGTAGGAAATCTTCTATTTGACGAAATAAGGAAAAAATGAAAAAACTGGGAAAGAAAGTAAAAAAGAGTAGAAAAAGAAGCAAAAAATGAAGGCAAAATAGAGAACTGCTTCAAATCGTGAAGCCAATGTCATGATATTTGTTCTCATTTATTCGGACTTCGATTTGGGTGTCGTCTGCAGAGATGGTTTAATTTCAAAGTCTTGTTTCTCATCCTGCTTTTAGATTTTGAAAAAGATCATGGGCAGACTGAGCAATCCACGAGCCTATTCCTCTAAGTTAGAAACACAGACCATGTTATCTTCTAACTTCTAGACATTCGTTCTCCTTCATATGAATTTCGATTTAGGTGTTGTCTATGGCCACAGTTTTATTTCGAAGTTTAGTTTCTCACTATGCTTTCTGATTTTAAAAAGGAGGATTATGGACGGACTGACCAGTCCGCAAGTCTACTGCTCTAGTCCGTATGTCAAATCTCTATTTTAGGCATGTTCTTAGTTGTTTATAACACAAAAAGCAATGCAACCTATGCTTTCTTAGATTGCAGTTAGTGAATCCCTACTAAAGTCCTTCAAGAAGCTATTGAAAATTAAGAGCAGGATTAGTCAAATCAATATGCGGTTGATTGAAATTTGCAAAAATTTCAAATCACAACTTAGTGACAAGTAATATAACTCTATAAATATTCCTTCATAATGTTCATTTTGTAAATTGGGAGAATTTTTAAGCTTAATAAAAATTATGAGTGGTTAATTGTCTCTGAGTGCTTAGATAGTTTTTGGTTCGTCGTCTCTAACTCTTAACCGTCTCATTTGTTTTTGAACCCCAGTCTCTTACCATATGAATATCATAGATGACTTGCTATCTCTGTAGTCATTTCTATTTTATATAACTAAAAAGTAAGTGAATTTGCTACATATAAGAGTTGAAGGACTGAACAACCTTCCTTCGTTAGAGAATCATCACCTTCTTCAGCTTCTAATTATCTTTAATTTGGTTTTGACATTTATTTTAATGGAGTTGCAGATCCTCCAATTACTAATGCATTTCCGACTTTCTGTCTAATTCTACCTGAGATGATTAGATCCCACATAATGCTTCATTTCATTGGTCATTTGTAATTTCACCTCACCTTTGATGAGCATATTTAAACTTAATTTCAAGCAATTGACTTGATCTTGCTATTTTATCAAAGGTTTCAAAAATAAAGTTTCATTTCTCCTTTGAATTCACATAGCTCTCATAGTCTCCATGGTTGAAGTTTTATTTAAATTAGTTGACTTGTTCCTTTTATTGCAAACAAAATCCATGTCCTTCTATAGGTAGAATTTAACTTAAAATCTAAGATTCAATGTTTAATTTAAGGTGGTTATGATCATCACTACTGTAAATTGATTTTTGTAGATTCCTAGGTACCAAATCTTCATCCAAACTGAACAAATTTTGATATTTATCTCAGACTTGTCTTCACTTTACTCTCAATTTAAGGTGATTGATATTACCACTATTATGACCAAGAGAAGGTGAACTGAGCTTGTTTGACTTACTTCTTGTTATTCTTCAACTATCACCTTTTTCTATGTTGCTTCTTTCAATTTCAGGTACTTGACCTAAAGCCTACTATTGTTGAGCCTAATAGATGCGGACTATGTACCTTAGAAGACCAAGCCTAGGTTATATTGAGTAACTTTGGATTCTTTCTTTGTGTCCTTAATTTAAGGCAACTGACCTTGAATCCTACTAATGTTGGACCTGAAAGAGCAAATAGAGTTCCTTCAGTGCGTTCTTCCTTTGAGCACACGAGTTAATATAGTACGTCAGTGTCCATCTTAGTTTCTTGTTTGGTATTCTTAATTTAAGGCAGTTGACCCATTTCTAAACCTAGGTAAGTAGGCTCGATGTCTTTATAATGCATTTCTGGTTTGACATTATTTATATTCCCTTGCATATGTATTATCAATTTAATGGAGCTTGAGTTTGCCACTATTGTTGAGTGCGAGTTGAGGAATACTGTAACATGTTGAACATTCATCAGATCTCAAAGTTCAATGACTATAATTTAAGGTAGTGGTTGATCCTAATATTATTGGTTGTAGTTATCAGAGAGATGACATTAAATCCTCAATTTGAGTCATAGGATGAGCAGATTCCTAGTAATTTGCTAGATGTATGAACATTAGAATCCATCTTCCATCTTATCCTACATCAATTTGCTAACCATAGTTGCTTCATTTCTCTCGTCCATACCGCTTCATAGACACATTCCACAAACACTTCTACCAACTTTTCATCATGTAGCAAAAAAGTAGACTGTCTAGTCTATTTAAAGTTAAATGTGAAATTGGAGTCATAACAGAGAGAGTATCCTTTGCAAAAGAGATGACAATATTAATCAACCAACATTCACTTTTATAAATAAAATTTCCTTTTTATCTCTTGCTACCATACTTTAATCATTAACTATTTTTTTCTATTGTTAGTTTTAAACAAAAATAGTTTTAACAAAACCCTTGAAATTCAGTCATCTATGTGCAAACTTTCTAGTTAGCGTCTTGGGATGAAACCCTTGAAACTTATGCAATGATAAGATAAACACTATTTACATCACCAACAAAATCTCTTAATTTTTTTTAAAAATAAATTTTACTCTTTACCGATTTTCTTTATTTGTAATTCTACTAGCATAGTGATGTAGGTGTTAGAAAAATTAGTGTCAGTGTATTCAATTTGAGCTAAAAATTGATTTTACTGTTTATGGAGGATTATGATATTTGTTTTAATGTGGCTAGGGTTCCTGACATATTTTGTGATTAAAGGTTTTTTTTTTTTTATGTTGCTTATGGTTTAGTTGTATTTTGTGTAGTGTGTAATATAAATTTATGTAATGATATTGTATTATATACAATTATATTGAATATTATTAGAAAAACTCAGGCTTGTGAAAAAAAAAATGATTCTCAAGCCTAATAACAACTAAAAAATCTAAGAAAACATCCCATATCTAAGACTTTTTTAGACTTCTAAAACACATCTCTGATAACATCTAAGAGCTAATATGTTTTCTTAGACATTTCTACATAATACCGGAAAATGCCTCAGGTTCATAATGTTTAACTTGAAAATTGATTACTTAAATGCAAGTTCTTTATATGAAAAAAATGGTTTGGATTAAATAAATAGTGTAAAACACCTTATAAAAGCATTCGGTGTATAAGATATTTTTTTTAAGCATTTCGACAAAAAATTATATTGCTAAAAAATTATCTAGATATGTTAAAACGCCTCAATGAATGTCTTACACATTAGGTGTTTTATGAGATGTTTCAATAGAAGAAAATGTTGCTAAAATTTATAACTTGAAATATCTCAAAAAAACCGTCTCACACACAAGACACTTTCGGAGACGTTTCAATAGAACTTGTAATGTGCCTAAAAAAATGTCTCACACGTAAGACGCTTTCGGATATGTTTCAATAGAAATTGTTATGTCTTGAGTCCAATGGATTGATAGATGACACACGCACGCATAAAATAATGAATTAAGGGATAAGTTATTAAATGATCCAGTTTCTTTTTAAAGTAGTGATGAATTCAATAGAGTAATAATTCTTATATCACATGTGATATGTTCAACTCCAAATGTAGTGGTTTTTTATATAATTTTTTTACTCAACCATCCCATAATATTAAATATGGTATCTTTAGTAATTATTTTCATATCTCATTGTGATGGAAAAAATATTTATATAATTGACATATATATATCATCCTAATTATGTTCGAGAAAACAATCGATCAAATTTACTAATATATATTTAGACTTTAATTAATATTGAATTAGTATTATCGGTCGTTAAAAAATTATTTGATTTTGAAATGGTCAGAAAATGGATCTCCAACTTGAATATAGATAGAAGTTTGTTTTTAATACATTTAAGTCATAATCGACCCTTACTTCATTGCATGTATTGACTAGTTTCTTCCGTGATTGAACTCAGACTATGCAATTATTAATTGGGTACATGACGATAATTATACCTGCCTCAGATCTTTTAAACCCTTTCACAAATCCGTCAGAGATCATTTAGGCATTTTCACAAATACTTTTTTCCCTTCAGACATTGCTACCATGGAAGAGTATCTCATAATCTACTAACCATACAAATCATGTAAATCATAAGTGAAAAAAAAAAACATGGTTTATAATGCTGTTGGAGTCCTTCACAAATTCGATCGAGGTCATCTAGAGCCCTTTATAAATACTTTTTCACCATTAATAAACCGTATATTATACTATTTTACTATCACCATTTTAGCTCAAAATTTAGATTTTTCTTTTGCAAAGTGACCATCCTTATAATTACTACCATCATGCAAAAGCAAACCCGTTTCGAGAAAACCGAAAAATTGACCCCTTACTTAGATGTAGAGGTTAGTTTCTTGAGTGTTTAAACTCATACTTTCACATCTTAGCAATTATTAGACTATACAATTGCCAATGAGGATACATGACAATAATTACATCTAACCCGGATCGCTTGAACGCTTTCACAAACCCGTTAGAGGTTGTTTAGGTCCCATCACAAACACTTTTTTGTCCTTCATAAGCCACTTCCTAGGAAGAATATTCAAAACTATCTTGAGTCAAATTCCATGTACATTCACATAATGACAAAATACATGGTGTATAACCCGTAGGAGTCCTTCACAAATCAGTCCTATATGATCCAGGGCCCTTCAAAAATAATTTTTTCCTTTCACAAAATGTGCTTTAATCACTTTACCATCATCCATTGAGCTACAAATTCAAAATTTTCTTTCTTAATGTGATCGGGCGAAATGGTATCGCTCAATACAACGTCCAATTATAGTAAACAAAAGATATCATCTTAAGTATCGTCCAATTATAGCTTACGGTTTAAATTACTTAAATAATAATGATTTGATCATAAATTTCATAAAGAACATTTTCTACCCAAAAATATATAATATATATAAACAATAAATCTACTATCACAAGATTCATATTCAATTTTCTTACAAAGATAGTTACATATCCTCTACTTTCTCAAAATGTAACTATACCACTCTTTTCTTTTATGGACTTTCTCTTCATCTAAGCTTTTGTAGTAGCACTAGATGGTCCATTCACTTTACTAGTTCCCCCAATTTCTTTTTATGGCGAAGTAACAATCTTCTTATTATTTGCTTCCAGTTCTAATATGATAGGAGTTGAAGATGTCATATGGCAAAAAAAAAAAAATGAACGGACTACAACATATTAGAAAAAGATAAATCGCAAGTTTCATGTATGTAATATGATGTTGGAAGAAATTTAAAAAACAATATCTTATTTCAATAATTAGAAAAAAAAAACTTATATATGTTTCATAATTCCCTTAAAAAAGTCTATATTTTTTTATAAATTAATAAATAATAACTCAATTTTGATAATTACCCTAACAGCACCTATAATTTGATAAAGTAGAAAAAACAACAACCCATATTTCATAACTACCAAAAAAAAAAATTGCATATATATATATATTTATGGAATATAAGTTTTTTTTAACTAATTTATCAAACTATAAGGGTATCGTTTTTTGGTAATTTTTTATAGGAAAAATTACCAAGGTGAATGAGTTTTAGGATATTAATATGTTTGAGCATATCTGCAACTACGCTGAATAAGGTTTTAGAAATATTGCATTCAACTTACATTCCGTGTTTCATTTATCAAATAAAAAAACGCTTCAAATAAACTTTTACATTTGATATTTTTTATTTTATAATTTACTGTTTTTAATTTGGATTTGAAACAAAAAAAAAAATTAAGCTTATTAAAAACAAATATATATTTATTTGGATTTTTTAATTAAAATTAAAATAATGAAATTATATTACTTGCTTAAAAAAATAAAAACAAAATAATTATTTGATTAAACATTAAAATAAAAATTATTAAAATTGTTAATTTTAAATTAAAAATTAAAAATAAAATATTTAAATTAAATATTAAAATAATTTTTTTTTAAAAAAAAAAGTCAAATAAAAACAAATATAAGAATATACCATTAAAATGTATTTCGAGCTTTTTTTCCTTAAAAGTATTGTTAGAAAAAAGTGGCACACATCTACGGGAGAATTCTAGAGAATTGAAGAAAACAACATTTTAGAATTGTGTTGTAAAAAAAGGAAGTAGATTATTCTAGAAGAAACTGTATGACCACATATAAAGTCGGTTTGTCTGAACACCGACTATTGGAGCCTAAAAATAGGCTAAGTGTGTTTTGTAATGGATGTATCAGAAAATTAATAGAAACACACTTTACATGCAAAATTTAATCTCCCATATATTTTTTTTTTTCTGCTAGTCCTCTTCTGCTTTTTTTTTTTGTTTATTTATACTATCATTTTCTATATCATTTCCAATATCATCCTTTTAGAACACAAACCAACAAGTATAACATAATAAGCCAAAAACACCCGAAGTTGGCTAAGACATTTCTAAAGACTCATTATTTGCAAATGTCCTCAAAAAATGGTACAACCGCCAATATTTCAAAACTCATTCACTTCTACGGTAAATTCTCCCCTTTATATGGTGTCTAAAAAGAAAAATAAATTAAAAAGAGACATAACGGATGTTTGAGAAGACTTTTCTTTTTAAAGGCCATCTTATAGGAAACTATTAGGATCACTTGAATCACAAAGATTTCCTTTTATGTTTTCATATTTTAAGTTTAGATTTATTTCCTAATTTTTTTTATTCATTACTTTGAAAATATTTGGTGTAGGTTACAACGTCGTACCCTCATCCTAGTCAAGACCGAAACGAGTGCCAAACATCGTAACCCACATACTGTCTACGCTTGAATGCACCTGCTTTATAATTCCATACATGTATACCTTTACAAACACTTTTACTTATACATATAAGATGGAAAAACTAACTATAACAACTAACATGATAACTTATAAACTTACATGCCATGAACCATATATAACTATTGCAAAATATTTACACATATCACCATACATATATGTAAGTGCATCCTTTTGTGTATATATATATATATTCCAAAATGATGACCAATGCATGTGGAAAAAATCCTTCAAGCCGGCTTCTCAAGCCCACCTGAAAACTGCTCGATCATTTGCTCACATTATTTAAAGAAAGACAAAAAAGAAAAAGAAAGAAAAAACAACGGGTAAGCTACATAACTTAGTTAGTGAACCAAGTCCCAAAATAGAGACACATAAATGCACCTATTTATCTCAACTATGATGGCACACATATGCATTCTATAAGGTATCGCTAATACCTCCTAGCTCATGAAAGTCAAACATTCAATCACCTTTACTCAAACATTAAAATTGATGCCTATAGGATTCATTTTATCATGCTTTAAATTCTTTTTATTCATAAATTCATTAAGTGGCATGAAAGTATGCCTACTAGGAGATTACTTAATCCGCAAGTATTCGCACCAAAAGCTTTTCGTAAATCAAAATCAGATAAGTTATGCTCGATAAGGCTAAAAAATGACTACCAAGGGTAAAATGGACATTTTACGATACTCTAAAACCAAACAGAATCGATAAGTTAAAAGGATTTCAATGCTTAAAATTTTAGTCATAGGTGACTTGGCTCGTAACTTGTTAAGTCGCAAGGATAAGATGCGCGATTTTTAACTATCCCAAATGAAAATTAGATGACATGGTTCGCGACTTGACAAGTTGCAAACTAGTCGCAAAATTTTTAACTATTCAATTTAGAAGTGACAGACAACATGGTTCGCAACTTGGCAAGTCGCTAAAATTTTAAGTTAGTCAAATTAAAATCCAGAGACATGCCTTCACGACTTGAAAAGTCGCGAAAGCCAATCACTATATTTAAAACACATAACATCCACAGTATAACCTCTATTGTGGCAAACTAGGCTATATGCTCAAGCAATACATATCCAAAACCTGCCTAACACATATTCCACTTGCAATTCCTTACGTCTACTAAATTACCATGACTTATTAATCAATATGTTTAAATAGATCTACTTAAAGTCTTTAGTCCCCGCTAATACTTGCATTAATCCATCACCTTCAAAGTTAACCAATCGACATCTCCTACTAATTACATATCAAAACTACCACTTGACTCTAAGTAATCTTTTTTATTCCCTTTTAAAAATAAAAAAGCCATTTAGTTTCCTAGTTCACTACTAAACTAATTAACTTGAAGTAGACGAGGATAAAAAAATTAATTTTTTTCAGTTATTATTAGGTTACTTTTTTTCCATTCGATTTTGATCAATACCCACTTATTTATTTAAATCACATTGATTATTATTTTTTTTTATTGAAGGAATGAAACTAAAAATTCTATTCAGTTTTATAACTCCAATATAACTCCAAAATCGGAAAAGTCCAAAATTTTAAATTATTATTTAAATAGATATTTATTTTCTACTCAACCTAAATTTACACATTTACATATTTTCAGATAAAAAATCTAAAAATTAAAATTTTTTACATTAATGAGGTTTGCCAAATTGTATAATATATAAATTTTTATTAAACTAATTTATTATAATTATAATAATAATAATAATAATAATACGTTGTACATATATTTTAAATATATAAATGAAAAAAGTTATAAGTATTAAAGAATAATATTACATACAAATGTTAATGGAAATTAAGATTGATATTAAAAAAAATTTTAAAAGTAAATATACAAGAAGATAAAGGGAGAGATAAAACAGTATTTATTGTTCCATGATGTAAGATAAAATTAAATATTCTCGTACGAATTTCAAGTTATAACTTTAATGCTTCTTAATTAATTCTCTTTTAATTAATTCTCTTTTAGTTATTCTCTTTCTCTTTAAGGGTAAAAAAGTAAGAAAATATGTCTGTACAAAATCTGTACAGAATTATCTGTACACAAAACATTTTCCTAATAAATATATCTCGCCAATACTAATACCAATACACAGATATAGCATGAATTATTAATTAAATCACCAAATACATAAATCTTCAATCATGTCAACAATGCACGCATAGACACACGTCGACACACACAAACTGAGGGTAATGCACTCACCGGAGCGGGGTTGTGAAACTCCCAAATCAAATCCCAAATCGAATTTCCAGATCGACTCGAAAATATTATATCGAGAAGAATCATTCTTGAAAACACATGTACATATAAAAATATAATTAAAATCAGATCATTGAACGTTTAAATCAATTAAATCAAAATCTAAAATTCGAAGTATCGGAAACTGACCTAACAATGTCGAAATTGAAAAAAATTTTAAAGATTCGTCCGATCACATAAACTAATCGAACAACCGGCAGAAGAACGCAAGAAAAGAAGTGATTTTTGTTTTAGATTTTTGTGTCGGCCAAATTACCAAAATATACGAAGAATCGGATTAAGTCTTTGACCTAAACATTATATAGTTTTAAAATTTTCAACTTAATCTCATACTTTTAAAATTTATATTTTTACCCAAACCTTTTCAAAACTGATTTTTAACCCTAAATTTCCAATTGTCAAAACTCTAAACCTAATTCCCAAATCACAATTTCAAATAAAAATTTGGGTCAATTTTTGGGGTGTTACAGTTATGACTTTTGTCTTTTTATGATTTTATTTTTATTTGTGAAACCATTAATAAAGAAAATTTATGGAACTATAACTATGATATCACTAATATAGTGTTTTAGATAGTATTTTGAAATTGATAATTTGTCTTGCTGATTTCAAGGTACGAGTTTTGATTTAGCATCGAGTTAAGAAATTAGTTTCTATCGTTGCGGGTTTCTATCATGGTGTATGTGGAGGTAAGATTTTAGCCTTATTTTAGTTTTATGTTATGTTTATAATTAAGTTTGTATAAGAATCATCAAGTCAGTTTCGAGTTAGGAATTCTAAATTCTATATCTGCTCAAATAGAGTAAATTAAAATAGAAAATAATCTTCATCTTAAGCATGACACCAAGGACTGCTTATTTATTAGAGTTTAGAAAATGTTTATTTCAATGTTAATATTTGATTGTCAATGATTTCGAGCCATAAAGGCAACATTGATGGTCGCTAGGGCGTAACCAATACCCTAACCGAGACATAATTGAGGGAAGCAAAAGAAGTAAACAAGTTTAAGTTTTGAGTCAAACGAGTTTAAATTATTTTTTCAAATCATTATTTTTAGTTTAATTTACTCACGATTTGGTTCCTTCTATACAATTCTGGCCGTGTTTAAGTGTAAGTCACATACATCTTAGCAATCCAATGTATAATAGGGGATTAATAAGACAATTGAGATATTTTATTGATTTCTTTTATGTATATTTGCAACTAACCATTAGCAATCCAACGTATAATAGGGGATTAATAAGACAATTGAGATATTTTATTGATTTCTTTTATGTATATTTGCAACTAACCATTAGCAATCCAACGTATAATAGGGGATTAATAAGACAATTGAGATATTTTATTGATTTCTTTTATGTATATTTGCAACTAACCATTGCTAGTACTTCGCTTCCGACAAGGAATCACAACAAGATAAGTATCTATAAACCCTCTATCCAAATGAATGTTAAACATCCACATAAGCTACAAGATTTACTTTTATAGTATGCTAGGGAATAGAGCATAGTTTGAGATTGCTCGAGAATGTTAGAGTTTAAGATTGCTCGAGAATGTTAGAGTTTAAGAAAGATTGAGAATAGATACATGCCTAAGATTAATTTAGATTTATATTAAGTTGTTATATTAGCTTATAATGAATGAGAATGCATGTATGTTTGAGTTGGCTTTGCTTGCTTGAGATAAAAGTATTTCTATTGAGATTATGAGTTTAGCTCAGTGAGGGCCCGTTTGTTTTTTCTAACTTAACGCTGAATAACACTGAACACTTATTTTAAGTGATTTAATGTATTTATTTTTCTGAAAAAAAGTCTGAAATTAAGTGATATCTATCTGAATGATTAAGACAAAATTTTTCGTTTAAATCTGAATAGAGAAGGTCTGAATTCCTTTTTTTATATTAATTTACATTACTATCCTTTAATATCTTTTTGAAAAGTGTGTTCTCCCTTTTCCTATATTAATTTACATTATTATTCTTTAATATCTTTTGGAAAATTGTGTTCTCCTTAACACAAATTTCAATATACAAATTAATTCTTTTTAACTATACATTTATTATTTATTGTGAATTCCAATAAAAACAATAAATTTTATTATTTGTGTTAGGATTTATTATAGATATGAATTTATTATACATTTGATTGTAAATTTGAATAAATACAATAAATATTGTTATGTAAATTTTAATAAAAATAATAAATATTCACATTGTAAATTTCAATGAAATAATAAATATTGTCATTCTAAATTTCAACGAAAAATTATAAATATTTTGAGGTTTTCTAGGAGATGTTTTGTTCTATTTTATATTTATATTGTAAATTATTAACTACAATTCATAAATGAATTTACACCAATTTATATATGATAATTAATTATGATTATTATTATGGATATTTATTTGATTTAATTCCACAGTTATTAAAATATTACAAATATAAACATTTATATGAATTATAATTATTTATTTTCAATATTATAAATTAAAAATTAAATAAAACTATCAAATATTTAAAATATTTATTAAAAAATTGATAAAATGACAAATTGTAATTAATAAGCAATCACTTATTTTAAGTTGATTATCAAATTTAAATAAATAATTAATTAATTAACAATATGGTCATTCTAAATTTAAATAAATAAATAAATATTATCATTGTTAATTTCAATGAAAATAATAAATATAGTAATTCTAAATTTAAACTAAAATAAAATAAAATAAATGTGGTTTTATTTTCAATGAAAATAATAAATGTTCACAAAGTAAATTTCAATAAAAATGTCATTCTAAATTTCAACCAAAAATAATAAATGTAGTTAAATTTTCTAATTGGTGTGTTCTTCTATTTTATATTTAATTTCTCAGTATGATAAATTATTAACATTAAATATAATTCATTAATAAATTTAACAAAAATTAATATAGGATAATTAATTATTATTATTTATTTTATTTAATTCCATAATTATTAAAATATTAAAAATATAAACATTTATATGGATTATAATTATTTATTTTAAATACTATAAATTAAAAATTCAATAAAACCATTAAACTACCAAATATTAAAAAATTGATAAAAGGACAAAATTATAAATTAACAAGCAATCATTGATAACTTATTTTAATTTGATTATCAAATAAAAAAAAATCAATAAAACTATTAATAGAAGGTGTTTTAAAGGTAAAACTTTTATAAATGCAATTGCTGTTATAAGGGTAAAATAGTCAAAATACACGAAGATAACTTAGTTTAAGTTACATAAAATTAGAAAAAACAAATTGACACACATCTTAATGGAATTAAGACTTTTTGTAGTTAGCACTTAATTTAAGTAAATCTTAAGGGAAAAAACCAAATGGACATTAGTTTTAAATCATTTTATTATAAATTTAAGGAGTAAAAGGAAAAAATTATTTTGTAGCCTCTTAAAAAGTTGACATAAAAATAAAATAGAGGAAAAGCTCACTTTCATGACTTATATTTTCATTTAATTATTTATATTTTTAATTTGAAAAAAAAAAATCCTTATATCCTTTTATATATATATATAGAGAGCGTACAAGCAGCTCGACACACCTGCTTATACTGTTTCCTTCTATTTCTATCCTCATTATAATATGACTTTTACAGATAAAACCACACTAACGATTTTAGTAATTTTTAAATTTTTAAAAGGATAATTATGTAATTTACTGCATACCACTTTAACAGGAGTTGATTGATAATTTTTCAATTGTACTGTAATGTAATTAACCACAAGTGCTAACCTTTTTTTTTATTATTGTCTGATTTTTATTTTTTGATTTTTTTTTTATTTATTTTTTTTATTTCATATCTTATTTTTATTACTACTTTGTTTGAAGTAAATATAGAAGAACACAGTGTGTTCATAGTTCTTGACGCTGACAATATTCAACACATTAATAACACTTTTGTTTTTCAAATGTTTTAAATACAATCAAATGTATTCAAATTCGCAATACATTTATTTCCAGCTAAATATGTGGATATATTTTCTCAAATTTTATTGTTCAGGTCTTTAATTAGATATTTACTATTATTTTTTATTTTGGCTGTGGAGAAATGTTAAAACAAAGTAAATGTATTTCTGATTTAGTTGGAACAAAATATTAAATATTTTAATATCAATGGTTTGAGTTAAAAAATAAATAAATTTCACCATTTATTATCTCAACCATAAATAAATGTAAAAATATGTGACCACCAAAATAACTATAATTAATAAAAAAAAATATTTATAATAATAAAATTGACTTTACAAATTGAATCTATTTATAATAAATTAGAATTAAAATTATGTAAGCTATTTAATAAATAATATAACGGTTTTATATTTAAATTATTTTATTTTTTTTAAAATACAAAATTTGGATTAACAACATCTAACACTAATAATAATAAAATTAATAAATTGGATTAATCTCAAAACTCTATGAGAATTTAGAATATTATTAATTTCATGGCACTACTTTTCTTTTAAATACTATTTCTTAAAATATATATATTTAAAGTGAAAATTCTAAAAAATGGATTTTTTAAAGTTTAAAATAAAATTATAGGCCTGTTTTGAAAAACATACAAAAACAGACTTTTTAATGTTTAGTTTTCACTCCATAGGCCAAGTTTCTCAAAATACCCTGAAACTTTACAATTCACAGATGCTGTGAATTATGCTCACAGTCTGTGAATTACGCTCACAGATGTGAATGGCCTATGGAGTAAAAATCAATGTTTAGTTTTGCAAACTTTTCAAAAGTGGCCTAATGTTTAGTTTTGCAAACTTTTCAAAAGTGGCCTATAATTGTATATTAAACCTTTTATGGTCTAGAAATTCAATGGACTCATATTTAAAATTAATTTTGAGATTGTTCTTGATTTCACATAAATAACTCAATATTTTAATACCACTTACTATATCTGTGTCTTAATTTCATTTATATGTTAACATTTTATTATCTGTTTTTCTTTATATATTTCTTTTCCTGTTTTTAAAACAATTAATCTTTTATTTCACATTAATTATTTTCCAGTTATTTTAATTTTTTTTTTCTAAACTTTTTATCAATCTTTTCAATAATTTTATTATCTTTATTTTTATTATCTTTAATAAAACCATCCATTTTACTATCTCAAAATATTTAATTACCTTGTTCATTTATTTAATTATTATAAATATATAGTTGAAATAAAGTATAATTTTAATATTTTATTATAAAATTATTATATTTATGTTATTCATATACTAAAAAAAATAAAAAATATTATGTATTGATTATTTAAATTTACCGTAAACGTTATATCCAATTTCAAATTTACCGTAAACATCATATCCAATTGGTTTCAGATGCTTAATAAAAATAAATATGAATGATACCTTTATTTTCTTCAAAGTTAATTACATTCACACCCCCTAAACGGTGATAAATTACACAAATATGAATATTTTGGTATAAATATACAATTACTGTCCTTCTATTCATAAAAATTAGTAAAAATATAAGGTAAAACTAATTTTAAATGAACATTATATAATATAGATGTATTTAGAATTGCAAAATTTCATTGTTATATTGATAAATTTATTAATTAAATTAGACTTTATTATTGGATAAGGGGGTGTGAGTGTGTATTAGTACTAAAATATTCATTTCGGGGTGTAAGTATAATTAACTCTTTCCTTTAATTAAATATGGTTGACATACATGACAACTTGCAATTCATGATAGCAATATTTTTCTTCAAATTTAACATAAATCTCAAAAAAATAATAAATAAAAAATTTGAAAATTAAAAATTATTTAAATTATGTAATCTATATTAAAAATAAATTGAAATTAACATAAATTAATGGATTAAATAATCTAAATTTTAATTATTTTATAAATATAAATATTTTTAATATTTAATTTATTTATATTAATATATTTTACTAATCATTAGGATGAAAAGTAAAAATAAAATAAAATAAAATAAAATAAAATATTAAAATTAAAATGAAGGCACTTGCGTTGCAGGTGGCACAAAACCTAGTAATAGTAAAATTTCTTAGCAATCATATTTTGTTGGTATTCTCACTTTAAAAAGATGGTAAGTGAAATTTAAGTCCAACCAAATATGTATTTATATTTAAATTTCATATTGAGTGTCGGTATAAAAATGAGACATATGATTTTCTAGCATATTCAAATTTAATCAAAAGATAGCATTTATACCATATAATCAAAGAAGTATAGATATTAAAGCTTCTATGTACCATTTTTGAAAATCTCAAGGTTACATTAATTGATTGAGAGAGGAACAAGTTTTAAATAGCCACCAAATACAGATGTTTACGTGGTTCAGGAGAGTTAAGAATATGCAATTTCTGCCGCACAACGCAAACTCAATCCCACCTATTCTCCTCGGACTTCTAAAAATCATATTCAGACATCATTTATATAATATTATTTTTTAATAATAATAATATCCGATTAACTAATTCAATTTGAATGGATATTGTGGAAACAAAATATTAGTTTTACTAGATAATATTCGTATACTTTAAATTTATTAATAAATATTTAAATATATAAATTAATATTTATATAATAATATATGTAAATATAATAATAAAATAAAAATTGGTAATTAATAGTAAAGAGGATATAATATTAATTAAAAATAAAATATAATTAAATAAAAAAATTTATTTTGTAAAACCATAAAAATGAAAAAAAAACAAAAGAAGGGATTGATTTTGTAAAATCATAAAAATAAAAAGAAAAAAAAAGGTTTATCTCAATTTATTTTGTAAAACCACAAAAATAAAAAGAAGGGTTCAGTATATTTGTAGTTAGTTATATTTGTTTCTAGTAAGTCCAACTAAAAATAATTGAAAAAAGAAATAGAAAAATTAAGATTTATCTCAATTTATTAAAATTCAATTTTAAGATTCAACTAGGGGTGAAAAGTATAAATCTCTTTAACAAATAAATAAATATATGTATATATATTATTAAGTTGCATTTAAGCTTCGAAAATGGTTGAATTTAATTCTTTTTTTTTTTCTCATTTTTCGGTTGTATTAATTAAAAGGATGAATTCAACTCCTATCTTCTTTTATCTTTCTATTTTTTTTTTATTAATTTTAAAAAAAAAATACATCGATTATTCCTCTAATTGTATGTCTCTAATATACAGGGATGTTGTTCATAATTTTTTTCACCCTTTCCGATTCTTGTTTTCATGTAGAATTTCCGTATCACTTTGGGTCCAAATACATTTTGCTCTTCAAGTTTTTCCTTACCTTATATTTTATTTTTCTCATAACTTCCCTTATATTTTGTTTTTCTCAATATGAAATATGTACATATTTTGAATCATAACAAATGAAATGAATAATTACTAAACACATTAAAAGGAAAACATGAAGTAGATGAAAAGTTAGCTTTTAATATAAAATTTATGTTGATTTTATACTTTACGTGATTTCTTTCCCCCTTAATCATAAGGAAAAAAATATCAATAAATATATTAAAATTATATAAAAAAAGAATCAATAAATATATTAAAACAAAAAAGAACTTAATTTTATATTTATTATAAAATTGTTGTTTAATGAGTTTAGAATTGTATCAATAATTAGGTAGTAATTAATACGATAATATTAAATTATTTTTAATATATATTACATAAATTAAATATTTTTTAATTTATATTTATCACAAAGTTGTTGACTAAGTTGATAATAATAATTTTAAAAAAAATATAATTGCATGATTATTTAAAGATAAATATAAAACTACTACAATAAATTTAAAAATAATTATATTTATTAAAAATAAAATTAGTCTGAAAGAATAATTATTTTAAATTATTTAAAAAAAAAAGTTATTAGAGACTATTATACTTTTATATATATATATAATTTTATATTTATTATAAATTTAATGATGTGGTGTGATTTAATAATTAGATTTAAAATATATATAATTATTTTTAAGTAATAAAATATTAAATTATTTTAAATATATATTATATGGATTAATAGTTTTTTTAAAATTATATTTATCATAAAGTCGTTAACCGAGTTGAAAATATTAATTTAAAAAAAATATAATTACGTGATTATTAAAAAAATATTTAAAGATAATTATAAAACTACTACATTAAATTTAAAAATAAAATATATTTATTAAAAATAAAATTAGTCTGAAAAATAATTATCAAAATGATCTTTTTAAAGAGATCATTCGAGACTATTATATATATATATATATTTTTATATATATATATATCATATATATTTATATATATATATATATCATATAGTAGATTATTTATTTAATATTTATCAAGATAAATAATTTTTTTTAATTTTATGTTTATCATAAACTTAATATTTTATTTAACACATATAATATAATTATTTTTAAGTTATGAAAATAAAAAATTAAATACAATTATTATCTAGCTAATACAAATATTTAGTCTCATTAAAAATTATTCTGAAACTTTTGTTTATATATATATATATATATATATTATTTATTATCTATAAATAGGCATATTTTTGTCATTTAATAATTATAAATAAAAATTATTAAATTGAACAGTTAAATTAAATATGAATAAATTCATGTATATATATATATATATATTTATATATATTTTCTTTGAAAAAATGATTGTACAATCGCGTCCTCAATTTTCAAATCTTGTTCCTTTTGGGACTTAACAATTATCACCTTCGTTCCTATGTTAGGACAAGAACGAGCTGTTAGAGTTGTTATTGCCAACAATCTAAATATTTTCCTATCTAAAGCAATCTTTTAGAATCATATTTCCATCAATGTTGCATTCTTATATTATTAAATAAAGCCTACAATGGTCTACAAGCAAGTTGCTATGTTTGAGTAAATTCAATAACTACCTTAATAAAATGTAACTGAGCATATTTGAGTGTTATAGTTCGACTATGGAAATGACTAAAATACATTTATTAGATGTATAGATCCCATGTGGTCTTCGATTTCATGATCCTTTGAATGATGCTCTCTACCCCTTGATCTTGTGTAGTTAATGTACTTGCAATCCATAATGTTCATGTCATCATCAATGTAATCCATTGAACAAGTACGCCTCACATAACCTAAAACATGTTATTTCCATTCTGTTATTCAAACTACAAATAAACAGGCACATTGTACAAGTCCAAATTTGGATGTCACAATGTTAATATTCTAGTCCACTCTATAGTACTCTTTTCCACTCTACACAATCTTGATTATGAAGTACTAATAATACTAATATTAATAGCTATTAAATCATTTAAACCAATTTCATTTACTAACTTAATTATTCACAGGGAACAGATATATTTATTTCATATGCACGAATTATTGACTGTAGTTATGAAGTCCATCGAAATTCAGTGTAAACCGAATTTGTTTATACAGTTGTCAACATATACGTGTATTAATAAAACTTTTAAATGCACATTACCTAACACTTGCTACAATTCAACATGTAATGACCTTGACACTAGACATCTTCACAGATAGAAAATATAAACTTTTATGATGATGTAGTAGTTTGGCGCGAAAATTGATATGCTCGCCCGCCAAATCATTGCACTACTTTAAAGGGTAAAAATGACAAAAAATTACGTGAAGCTTTTGTAAAAGTAGGTCATTTAATTTTGATACATGTACTCCCATTTAACCACATGTGAGACGCAACTACACAATGTCAGGACTATTTTAAAACCTTACTAAAAATAGTCAATGCATGTTCAACTATTTACCCCATACTGTGTCTAGGGTTTGTAGCAATGCCTTCAACTACTAAATTATCAACCAATTGCAAACACCAATTTCCAACCAGGTCAACCAGTACACATAATTTAGGAACTAATACCGAAGGAATCAAAACTCACAATGTACTTTGCAAGTGTAATCAAGCGGCTATTGCTTTTACTTCTAGAACCAATACTATACCAGGTAGACATTTTTTGTGATGCAGTAAACAGGTTACTCACTAATCTTCCATCGATGTCTACTTAACCTTCCATCTATTCAATTTCATAATTTATTCTTTCCCACATGCGTTTGTTAGATCAGAAAATCAATCTAAATGTAATATAGAACAAAGTTAGACAACTTACACCCCTAGTGTGTGTTATTATTTTTATGGCATATACACCTCGCTTTCTTACTTTCAATAACATGTCTATTGGCTTTTGGTGTAGTTCAGAGTAATATATTACTTCCATAACTATACATGGAGATGTACTACTCAATAATCAATTTTCCCTATAATGAATATCCATAATAAATCAACTTATTTGTAATGTATTTTGTATATGCTCAATAGTCAAATCATTGTGACTTCTTTACATGGGAAGATGAGTGGGTGATGGAAACAGTTAATAGGTAGTCTCAGGAATGTGTTTACTTACGAGTCCGCTTTGCACAAATAGACCTAAATGCAGACAACAAAATTCTTTGGTCACGACATCAAATACATGCTGCGGCGATGAATTCACAACCAACACACCAAGGGAAGTCTTACAAGTTTTTCAAAATTGTAATGGTGGTTTTAATCATCAAGCTTTTGTATCATATCGATTACCATATATAATTTTGTACGTCGCCTTCTATTAACTTCTATTTTGACATTTACAACAACTAGTATCAATTAAGGGGCAAGTTAATGTAACCATCTCACCAATTGTTGATATGACATGTTAATTTGTTTGTGTCTAGTTAAGGTATGTTGTGTCTGTTGAAAATAAACTTAATTAATTATATGGTTAGATGAAAGACACATCATGAAGATTATGATTGTGTGGTAACAACTGAGATATTGTGATAAGATCCACTTTTCCTCGTCTAGTCGATTGTATAGTTCCCGACCTCATAGCAAGCCTCTTCCGATGAAAAGGTACCATTCCAGTATCTATTTCCTCCATATTTTTCCTATTCACGATGCACTCATTAAATAAGATTGTGAAGACTCCACATTAACCAAACAAATTTTACTCTGTATCAGTAATTCTGATAACATAGAACTATCATATATATATATATATGATAATTAATAGTGTTGTTTACCTTGATTTTTGTTGTGGACACGTCTCATGTATGGTTACATCCTAATCTCTCTTTCGGTAGTATGAATCCTTATCTCCTAAGGATACTGTTCCATGAGAAATTTCACGTAGCACCATCGGCAATAATGTATGCAACGGATCTAACCATGTCCTTCAGTATCCACTAGTGTCACGATTTGAATCATACATTGTCAAAGTTCGAATAGGTATATCAGCAACCACTAGAACCCAGTGTCTGTTGTTTTGGTTAAGTGGAAATAAAATCTACAAGAAAATATATAATATACTAAGCATTTTATAAAGCAAACACTTAACCCTTTTCTTATCAACATATTAATCGAAGATATATAGTTAACATTAAAGAATATATATATATAACTAATTTTACTATAGAGTACATCCATACATTACCTTTGTTATGTTACTCCAAGGAATTCGGTATTCTCCCATTCCTATAGGATATTGTAAACAAACATCCTTATCGATCCAAACACTTTCCCCTCTAACAAACCTCACATATCTTGACCACATGTTTTGCTACATACACAATACCAAAAATAAAGAAAGTTAGGAATTATATGGCTTAATCAGTTACATAACTTTTACAAACCAGATTATTTATAAGATTTGTACTTCAATAGAAATTTATTCTACCTTTTTGTATTTCAAATTTATGTACTTTATATAAAACATAACAATATGGGAGTATTATATCACAATTAACTAGATCATTTAATTTATAGGAGTTTCTTTGCGATCTTACTTGGAATAGTTAGTCTGTAAACGTCCATCCATATTTGCTAATAGGCTGATCCTTTGTCATACACTTGGTTAGCAAAATAAGAGATGCATCGATATACTAGTCTAATAGACAATAGCATTAATAATAAAAATACTTTTTATGTTAATAAGTATATATCAAGTACATATATCAGTCAACACTAAAAAGTAAAATTTTTGAAAATAGATAGAGAGTATAGCTTACATCATCGGACAACCACGAACCTTCAAAAAATAACTCATGGAACCATTATTGACTCTTTGTACCAGTTACCGTTGCACACCTAGAACAAAGACAATATTCAATAGGGTGTGCACATGAATTTGTTTAAATTATACCCACCTATTACATAAAGGAAACACTCCTTATATATATATATATATATATATATATGTACACCAAATCTAAACATACCATCAACATTATATTATATTCGTAATACATTTGCCATTCAAAAAATACCATCCACCCTGATGGTCGAGTTATAAAATGATGTAAACATTAAAGTTACAAATTCTACTATAAAAATGATGCAATTGTATGAATCTGATAAACTTAATTTATAAATATTATTCATAATAACTGATATAATTCATTGACTATGTGATGTAAACTAGTAATTAATAAAAAATTTTACATTTCAAAATATGTTAGGTCCTCAAACATCCATTCCACCATTTCATCCATATCGCTAATTGTCGGAGTCGAAAAGTCACTAAAAGATAAACGTTTTTTAGTTCCATTGTCACCATACTTTATTGGCATAATATTTTTATACTTTCGATCAAATGGGTTGCCCAGCTTTGCACAATTATGATCACATATGTCGGGCACAACCTGGTCTTCTGATTCTGTTTTGCATCGTTTATTATAAATAAGTGTTCGTCTAACATTTTCCACTTTTGACCAATCATTTACCTGTCCCTGAAAGTTACAATGAAGACATAATCACATTAGAATAAAGAAAAAATTGGAATATGCAATCACTTAAGTGGGCCTATTTTTCCATGAAGACTTAATTGCATTATACTTTCTCATTTTTTTCAGTAGGCCTAATAATTTATGTTAGGAAAAAAAATAAGTGGGCCTTTGGTTTTCTTCAATTTGTGCAATCACCTACATAAGGGTAATAAAAAAGAAAAATAGAAAAATAATTTTAATAATACCGAATCATAAAGTACCATATAACAGAGCATCACCTCTATCGCATTTAACATTTCTTGAAGTTTCACAATGCTGTTTTAAAGAATAACTTTATATTTTTCTTGATCCTGTATGCTAGTTAACATTTGATTAATTGGCTTGAATGCTAGTTTGTTAAGAATTACCATCACCTCTCCTACAAATTTATCCACCCATTTCACAAGTTTGTTATATGCCTTATCATGTTCATCTTCCCTTGGTACTTCAAACTGCATACCATATATCATTCAAACATTGTCAATCTAAATTAACAAATATGCACATGGTGATATATTTAAAAATTAACCCAGAAAAATAACATTACATATTCAACCACTCCTATTCGTATAGGAAACTAGATATATTACCTTACATCCAGAATCCAACTCGGACCATAAGTAACTCTCCCAATTTTTGTCAAGGGACATTGTATTCCCTAAGTCTGTGTTATTATCATCCTTCATGTTGATGTCATGTTTTAGATCGAACATTACACTAATATTATCATTCTTCGGCTCTTCTACAAATGGAAAAATATGGGCATACACCAGTGTCTAGCACAACACACCACAATAGTGACATTATGTATTAACAAGCATTTAAAATGTTATGCAAAAATTTTGTATTCTATATCCCTATTACATAACAAGCATTTAAAATGTTATGCAAAAATTTTTGATTTTATATCCCTACTTCATCAAAAGTTTTCAATTAACTCATTTCCATCTACCGTCTTAGTCTTGGTGAAGTTATACATGTTCCACACATCTTACGAGTGAAACCAAAAATTTTATGTCAAACAGAAGATATATATTAAATGATTGCCTTTAAGGTATCTGTCAACCTAACTATCTATATATAGTCTATCAACTATGTCATTCATAATTAAATGGCCTCATTATGTATCTTAATAGATTGCTTAATGATTCAGCATTCACATCTATACTAACGATTCGCATTTTTTTAATTCTTACTAGTGAAATTATTGTGCAATCAAGTTGAGATTAAAATGTAATTAGGTAGCATCTAATATACAAAACTAACTGATTTTTAGGTTGCACTCATTTGGACAAGAATACATTACTTATATACAAGTTACGTATCATATTAACCCATTTACATTTATGGTCTTAATCTTAGTACAAATATACCTATTCCAATATCATACTCGTCGGATGTTAGGCCAAACATTATACATCAAACAGAAGACATATATTGAATGGTTGACTCACCTATTCAGCAGGCTACCAATTGAATTATCTGAATGTAGCATGCTAACTAATACATTCATAATTAGATGGCCTTATCATGGTCTGGTAAAAGGTAATTTCCAATGCAGCTTTCAAGTTTATAATTACAATTTAATATCTTAATTCTTACTTACCAAAATTTATGGATATTAGATTGAAATGAAAATTTTGTGAGGTAGGACATAATATGCAGTACTTCTGAAACTCACGGTAGTAGCCAAATTTAAGACAAGTATACATTGTTTTTAAACGTGTACTAAAGCTAAGTTACCAAATTCTTTGCCAAGAACTCTCTAATCTTCATGTCATAAGGCATTTTGACACATTGTCAACATAGAATCCTTGGAATGACATTTTGTCTTGTCACCGCAGCAAATTCTGCCCCTACTTGTGGCATTGACTCCAACCCCCACACCTATTTTTCATATAGAATTATACATTTAATACAGAACATCCAAATAGCTCTATTTAGCTTACGTGGAAAACAAATCAAATAGTTATTTTTTCTAATACGTACTTGGAATGCAAAGGGAAACCCGCGCAATTTGTACAATATCGAATTTTTTATACTTCCATCAGCTTTGTTTGAGTTATAAAACTCTGAGGAGCCCTGAGAAATGGATGCGATTGTGTTTGGGAAACTTAACTTTCCCCAGAGAAATGAGTTGAAGTCCGATAAGGATTCAGCAATGTTAAGGTGCTCAACTGCAATAGCTTCCGTATGATCACATCCTAACAACATAGAATAAAGCATAACTAGTAATGTTAAACACACAATGTCATCATCATTTTTCAATCTCCCCGAACGCATTTTAATAATCACCATGTCTACTGTAATTGTCTCCGTTCTTGGGAATAACCTTTTGACAAATGTTGCCTCAATTGTTTATTGATTACATAAGGAAATACCCACTATATCATATTTCAACCCGGTAGCTGAACAAAAATTCTTTCAAAGAGAAAAAAATTTTGTATCCTAGTCTAGGTGTGATCCATAATTCATCCTTCCATCCCTTATCAACCATCCATGCCATTATAGTAAGCACGAGCGGTGGGTAAAATGTAGTTTTTGTATCTCATAGAAGTGACTAAAGCATGTTGACCTGAAGATGTCCAGTTGTTTGGGTGTAAATTCAGATAATAAGCGCCTAATCAAACCCATAGAGATGGACACAGTCAAGAAAGCGTCCCAATTTTTTAGAACCTCTGCAGTTTTGTGTTTCTCCCATTGTATGTATCATAGTGTGTGCCTATATGCCAGGATAACAAACTAAATTTTTTATATCTTTAATTCATCGATAGTTGTAATATTGTTGACCATACTTTTTGCGAAATAAATGATTTATTATTTTTTTTGTTATTTTCCACAATTGATAAGAGATGTAAATCTATTTCCATCTCCATGTTTAAACCCGATGGATTAATTTGTCTAAGTTATTTTTAAGTAACTCTATCCATATATTTTTTTTTTCTATTTATATTCCTCTTTTCGAATAGAAAGACTCATGTAGTTTTTATAGTATATGTAGTTGTAGAAATTCTATACCTTTACTTATAGTATGTTAAGATCGTGTTAGATATTATACTAGATAATTTTGAACAATGCTTTTAATGTATTCAGAAAAGTGGACTAGTAATTCATCGACGAATAGGGCTCTACTCTAAGGTATTCAAATATTGATGTAATCCAGACCAGTACATGAGTTCATTTATACTCGGCATCATAATCTGTCTACACACATGTAGCATTTAACAAGGTAATATCCACATTTAATATGTTGATAGACATGAATGATCAGATATTTACTAACCTACTGCAATATTAACATACTTGTACTTGCAGATCTTCAACTATAACTTCTCATTTATGTACCTGCAGAAATAAAGAGCTCACTTACTTCCTTCATAACTATCTGATGGTATGAAAAAAAAACCCGAAATAAACAAAAGCCTCACCTTGTTCATATGTGGCAAAAGGATGAAGAGTTTAAAAAGAAACGATGACTTAACACTAACCAATTTTGTAGACCATGGGATGCTTGCAAAATAGCTACACTACGTGTAAAGTGGGAGAAATGAAGAGCCCACCAGTGTTCATACTTATGTAGAAATGAAGGAAGGTGGGCCCATGGTTGTTGCGTGTACAGACACGTATTGTGGATATAAAAATATAATAAATCAAGATTACTAACTAGTAATATTGTCTCTATTTGTTACCAGTCACAGTATCTCTGTTTGTTAGGGCGTTGCAAAGATGCCATACTAAATCCAAATACATCCTATTGATTCATCGAACAGCACTTGAATGAAAGTTATTAATTAATCCTATCTTATTATGTTTAATTTTGCATATGTGAAGTGGGATTATATATTAAGAATGTTATTTTATGCACTTTTATAATTCATTTATACACATTAATAGTTATGTAGCAATCCTATGATACATGACAGTAAACTAAACATTATAATAACGTATTTTTCAAACATATGACAATAAATCAGAATAATTAATTTAAATCACATCTTATGTGGCAAACTGTAGAAATAAAATTAAAATCATAAGAATGACCGCTGGGAGGCGAATAAGATTATAAAAAATAGTTAATATATTAATTTTTAATTAATTTTTATATTGGAGTAGGTGTTATTTTTGAAATACCAAATTTGTAATAACAATTAAATTTAGGGCCATCTGCCAAAATGTAATACCAACAAGCAATATTTAAACTCTTGCGATTCCAATATAAGGTACGAGTTGGTTGGAACTGCTACAGTCTATGACGTCACACACGACCGCCTCTATTGCTTCATACACGACCGCCAGGAACGAGTCAACTACTAAATTGACGAAACTATAATTTGATAGAATTTAGATTTTCTCAAAAAAGGATTCTTTCTCGAGATCAAATCTGATAACCTTGCTCTTATATTATATAACAGCACTGACTAGAAACCCTAACCCTAGCCCTCTCACTTATTTGCTAATCATGCGACCTAATAGGCTGTTATTTGGTCGCGCGCCCAATACATCATTAAAGCCCACTGGTTATAAATTCGTCTCTAGCAAGACATTATAACTAATCAAATAATTCAATTATTCCTATGTATAGTTTATGTTATAATCCTTTTATTTCACGATATCTTATTTGGACATATGACATGTTATACATCAACCATATTTCATCCAAATATCATTTTCTCAATCCCTAAGTGAACTGAGAAGTCAAATGACATTAATAACCCTTTATTAATTCATATTAGCATGACCATGCATTTTCTTAGTTTCGCTTAATCGAGTGGCTAAATAGATAACTCTCTATCAAGAGTAATAAATCTCATCTTGTATAATCACTCCGGCTGTATATGTAACACCCAAACCCCCACCCCGACGGAAGGGACGCGGAGAACGAATGTCACATGAAGAACGGAGGGACAGATAAACAGACAAACACATAAATACCGAACAAAAATACAATATAATAATTAATGCTGAAATATCTTGTCATTCGAAACTAGTCCAAAACTGATAGTTTAAATACAAGGTCATTGAAGATATAATCAAACTGAAATATCCAAAATATCTATCGGAGATCAAAACTCAAAACGTAGTGCAGCGGTTACAAAATACTAAATTAAGTTCAACAAAATATAATAATAAAGAAAACAAAAGCTTGACGAGATGCCAGATGATTCTTGATGCAGACATGTGAATGATATTCTGCTATTCCACCTGACTGCCTGAACTCAGCGATTTCCATCCTAAAAGGGTATAAAACATACAAAATAAAAATAATAACAATGAAGGGTCAGACTATCGATGTCTGGTTAGTAAGCCAATGCCCAACAAGCACACACATGATGCGTCTTATTTAACAGAATATAATGTCACACACATATGCATATTAGTTAACAAACATGGGGTAACAACATGATCAAACAAGTTGATTACTAAACCAAATTATCCTAATTACAATCCCCTTTAAGTGATCTAGGATAAGTGATTACAGATTATTGCAATTACCGAATGAAAGAGGCTTAACAATTATCAAATTATTTTGGATGGAAGGACCGACACCGAATTAGGAGTTCGGTATGCAGCCCGACATGTTATTCTGTCAGGGAGTATTACAAGAGTTACCGATTTGTATTTCGGTAAGGAATCCGATAACTAGCTCGGTCAGAAGATAATTATACCAGTTTGATAGATGATTAAGTGATAGTACGACATCAATTTCGGTATGCAGCTCGGTCAGACAGTTTCAAATTTCCAAGACACATCGAATTGTATTTCGGTAATCAACTCAGTAAGAAATTTGGTCAGGGAGTTTGAACAGTCTCCTAAGATTTATACCGAACTACAGTTCAGTAAATAATTCGGTTGGAAGTTTGGCCAAGGAGTAATTCTATTGATCACAAGGCTGACCGAATTGTATTCCGATAACTAGCTCGGTAAGAAGTTCGGTCAGGGACCATCCTACCTTCCAGGTTCAAATTTAAAATGACAATTTGGTTACCAGTTTGGTACCTAGCTCGGTCACGGACATGGGGCACATTTTCAGCCTAGTTCGAATTATGCTTTCCACTATTCAAGCTCTAGCCATCTAAGTAGGTCTATTCCTAACACCTACGGCCAATTAGGAGTCAAATCAAACTACCCAAAGGTTAGAACCCAAAGCATAAAGTAACAGACAAAAATTGAAACATTACATACCAGACATTTTTAAGCAGAAACAGAAACGATCTCACTATAATAGATTTCAAATTATCAAATCATTAAGTGGTGTTTTAACTTACCAGGCCTGTCTTTAGTTTAATAACAGAAATCGGGAACAGAAACAGACAGAGATAGGGTAAAACCCTCATAAATGGATCAAAGATCCCAGAAGTGATGTCGTCGCATCTAGACATGGGCAAAGCTCCAGAAGTGATGCCATCACATCCCGAAAATGGGTTGGTAATCAAGGCCAAATACGCTTTCGCGCATCGATGTATACATCTAGTTTTCCCTACAGCATGTTGGTCTTATTGTATTAATCTATGACATGACTTTTAACTGATTTCAGAATTCATATTTCCAGTTTAATAGACAAATACGGACACCAATTTACATGTCCACGATCAAAGCAGTAGATTCAAGAGAATTTATAGAATTTAATAAGATAGTGTGCATATACAAAGACAGCAGATAATCCAAGTAATTAATCCACAAATGCAGCAGCATTAAATCAATTCATAGTAGGGCTGTGCATGGTTCCTTCTGGAACTGCTCCAGAACCGGGAACCGGATCGAAACCAGTACTGTAACTGAAGAGGAACCGGTCATTCTGGAACCGTACCGGAGCCGGTACCAAAAATTATATTTTTCGGTACTGGTTCTAGATCCTTGATTGAAATCAGACCGGAACCGGACTGGAACCGAAACTGGTACCAGAACCGAACTGGAACCAGTAAATGAACCGGTTTTTCTAAAAATATATATATAAACGTTTTGGGCGAATTTCTTTCCTAGGTAAAAAAAATTATATGTCTTTCTCTCTTCTCTCAAAATTTCTTTTATCTTTTCGAATTATATATTGTTATTGTAATTTTTATATAAGTAATTCAAAAAATATATATATATATATTATTTCTGCACCATCTATTCTAAATTTTTTATTTGTTTAATATAAATTTAAATAAATAAATCATATAAAGAATAAATAATTAGTATGTTGTTAAAATATATTTCTTAAATAATTTATAAGGTTATGGAACTTTTAAACTTTTTTTTTTCGTCTTGACATCAAATTTACTAGTGAAGCTTTTAGAATTTATTGGTATGCAACTTGTGAACCAAATTAACAAATTGATTATTGTAATTGAGAACATTAATAACTTTTTCATGTGTAGATTTTTTTTATTGTAAATATAAATTTGAAAAATGTTGATTTCACATAATTTTTTAATAATTAGATTCATTATTAAAAGTTGAGTTATTTTCCCAGAATCGGTACCGGAACCGTACTTGGATAACCGGTACCATTGGAATCGAAAACGGTAACAGAATTGAACCGGAACCGGTCTGGAATCGGTACCGATTCTAAATATTAATGGTACCGGTACCGGTTCCCCAAAAATAAGGAACCGGTAATTCGGTTGAAGGAACCGGTACCAGAACCGGTTCTGCTCACCCCTGATTCATAGTTTCAGTTTTATATCAAATTAATCTAGATTCACAAACAACGAAACAGAAAGAAACATATAATCGTGAGGGCAGAAACAAGGCTACTAACCTTTATTGCAAATTCCAAAATCCACCAAAATCACTCTGGTTGATGATCCCCAATTTGATCTAAATCAAATCAAGAATAAAATACATAAACCCCCAACTCTAAAAGTTAGGGTTTTTCAAATAATCAAAAAATAAAATCTCAATTAAAAACCCAAAAGACCCACATCACATGTATTAAAATCAAGAGTTTCAAAACCCAAAATCAATGGAAAATAATCGCTAAACCCTAATTTATCCCAAAAATCCCTAAATCAAAGTTACAATAATTAAATCAAGAAAAGTGAATATGAACAATTATCTTGACAAAGGAACCCAACGGGAACTTAAATCTCCAAATTGAATTCTTGAAGAATGTAGTTTAGAAATTTGCGACTTGGTTTTTGGTTGAGAGAAAAGAATGAACAAGTGAAAAATCAATTCTTCGGTTTTAGTGTAGCATGATTCTAAAATCCAACTTTTCATATTTATATGGGTGGTAAATATCACCATAAACCCATAAGTTCAATAAATTATAATTGCTATAACTAAATCGAAGTTACTTACCCATCGAATTGCAACAGGAGGCCCAATTCATTTCCAACAGGCATAATTTTCCATGAAGTGACACAAAGTTCTATAGGAGGATTTGCATTCACTATCATTAACATCTTTTCAAAGAACGCTATGAAGTTCCTCAAATCTCGTACAGCTATGGTCAGCCTATGAGATAATGAATCGAGCACAATGACCTCTTTCTGCCGGTAGGAAACAACGCAAATAGCCCTGTGGTTTCCGAATAGATGAACATGGAATAAAACCTAAAATTTAAATGTACAATTCAATATATTTAATAGTAAACAAAATGATAAAGAGTTATACAATAAATGAACATAACTTACATGTTCCCGGGAACAGAAGAAATATTAATGTTCCCGGTATTCATAACCAGGAAACCATTCAATATTTGTATGGTTTCCCGGTTATGAATACCAAGAAATATGTACAAAAACCTCTGTATTGACAATTTACCACATAGCCTAACATGTGACCTTACAGCCAGTTAAATACCAGGCCAAAAATAATTATACTTACAAAAATATTGGCACTTTGAACTGCTATATCGGCTCGGAACCTATGCCTTTCATTGCCAGCCCGTTCATATAGAACCTTGATGAATTGGTTGATGTCGTTATTCCCAAACCATTCATCTACATTCAATATTCTTCGAATATCAGATGAGGTCACAATACCAGCATCATTTCTCAACCAACGGCTGCAAACATCTAATTTTATTAGGTCACTACATAATAATAAACATTCAAAACACAAATAGAAATGTAAAATACATATGTCTCATTACGATTAGCAGCGACAAAATCTTCAAAACCTGCTAGAACAACATAGTCAATAATGATGCCATGAAAGCTTTCCTTTGGGCAAATGTCCCTTAATGCTAGACTGTCCAAATTCAGAGGGACCATCTTCAGATCCATGGCCTTTTCCCCTTGTTGATTCTTGTTTTCTTCTTCTTTGGGCCCAAAATACCCTCCGTCGGAGTAGTAGAGTCATCATCAACATATATAACGACATCCTCATTCCGAAGTCGCGTACTCCTCCGCTGAAATATTGAAATTTTTGAGCTAAATTATATACAATATACTTATAACTAAAAAACTTAAGGTTTACCAGTTGAATTGGGCTAACAGCAACAGTAGTTGTTATTGGTGGCTGAGATTCCTCATCATTTTCAGCCTTGTTTTCTTGTCCAACAATAGTGCTGACCAATTGATCTAGGTTCTCTAAACAATCCTTCTCCGACTGCTGTGCATGCTGGGACTCATCCACCTTTTCCACATCTTGCTCTGACTTATCATCCTCCATTTCATTGTTGTTCACCATCTCCTTACCCTCCTGAGACCTAACTAATAGGATGAATTGATCATGATCATCCTCATTCTTATCATCATCCTCTTCCTTCTCCCCTTCCTCATTTTCCTTCTCCTCATTCTCTCCATCCTGCTTCTCATTCTCCTCATCCTTATCATCGTCCTCCTTCCCCTCTTCCTCATCATCTTCCTCATCATTCTCATCGACATCATTCTTCTTCTTCATTCTTAACTCCATCTGAGGCAAATCCTCTTCATCACTGGCAGTGTCTCCTGCATAATGAAAAACCTTCAGAACCACGAACAATTACATAATGTTTTCCGGTATTGAAAATCGGGAAACTGTCAAAATGTACATATCTTCCTAGTTATGAGTACCGGGAAGCTTTAAATAGAAAACGCTTCCCGATTGTTATTACCTGGAAGTAGTTCATAATGTTGTATGCTTCCCGGTAAGGTCATACTGGGAAGTGTAAGGTTCTTCTCGGTACACACCTACTGGAAACGTATAACATTATGAACTACTTCCCGGTATACACTACCGGGAAGCTAAATGAAAAACATGTTTCCCAGTGTTTACAACCGGGAAATATATTTACATTAAAGCTATTTCCCGGTACATGAGCCCGGGAAACACGTGCATCAAAATAACAGTCAAACAATTATAGCAATGTCCCAATTCACATACCTTCATGTGTGTTTGCTAATTTGCTGTATAATGCCTCCAGACGGCCAATCCTCCGGTTGTTTTCCTTTATGCTTGCTTTATTTTCCTCTACAATTTCAAGTATTTTGGTTAGCATCCTAACCACTTTATCATCTTCCGCAGGCTCTTGTGTTGTAGTTTTCATTTAGGGTCTTGGAACATTCTCTATTAGGGTAGATTCCTTGCCCTCCTATAGATAAAATGAATTAATAAAATAAATACTGCAATAAATTTACAGAAAAGCATAATATGAAAGCAATTACTTACGAAATCATCTGCATTGAGATGTTTGGGAAATTATTCATCTTCGAGCATTTCATCATCATTTCCCAAAACTGTAGGATCATTGGCAATAACCCCAAGCTGCAGATCTACTGCAGATATGTAATAAGGTCGATTTCTCTCTTCATGGGTGAGTTCCATTCTACCCTTCCCAATGTCAATTATCTGCTCATTCAAAATATACATAAATTCATTAGATATAGAAACCAAAGTAAAATTGAGAAATACTTACATTATTCAAGTATTCTTTAGACTCCTTACTTGAATAATATTTAATGTTCCATTTCAAACAACGTGGATACTAAGGAATCTTTTTATTGGAGGTAGCATGAAGAAATCCCTTCATATTTGGACATATTTCTAATAGCCACCACTACAAATCCAAATGAATCAAGTTATTTTATTCTAAAAGAACAGATGACATAATGTTAATAGGAAATAAATTCAATTAAATACTAACCACTATCGTCCATGGACATCCGTAGAAGTTAAATGTCTTCACTGTTTGTGCTTTGCCTTCGAGGACATTCCGAATGCCATTTATGGTGTATGAATAGGAATAGGTTCCCCATGGAAACTGGTAGAATCGTTCTAAGTCTTCTACCATGTGCCATAAAAGCTTTCTCATAAGCCTTTGACCTTCCGGGCCCATCAAGAACTTCTCCACAAAAATGGCATAACAAATCTTCAATACATCTCGTGCACTCATAACTTGTGGCGTTTGAGTTTTAAACCACTTCATGATGGGACTAATGGCGTCATTTGCCTAAGGCTAGATATATCGGTTATACACTGAGTTCAAGTCTTCAGAAGCTTATTTATTTTTAATAACTTTTTTGAAATCTTTCCAAACCTCAAACCAGTTAACAATGCAAAATCTTCTCTACCAAACCAGAGAGCTGCATTCCCGATCCTAAACCATACCTCATCATCCTTACATTTCTGTCCTTCTAGCATTCTGCCAACCAATCTAGAACAAAGTTTCCCGGATAAGCGCCCTTCCTCTGGTTTATGTCAAGGAAGTGACCAAAGGGACTTTTCTTCCATTCTTCTACTGAATTAAAGGCCTTCAATTGCTCCTCAATCAGGTTCATCATTGACGCTGACCATATGTATTTAACTTGGCATCGGCAAAATCTCTTGTCGGATACTTGAAGTATATTCCATCTTTGAAATGTACCTTTTTAGGAGTATCCTGAAACATAATTAAAACAAAACAAAATTAGATATAATATGAAATACATGAAATAACAAATAGAAAATTTACCTGTTATAGGTGCTTCCCGGTACTGAAGGCCGGGAAGATTGTACATATTATGCTTGCTTCCCCGTAAGTCTACCCAGGAAGCCAGAAAGGAATAAGTGGGTTCCAGTGGCTTCCCGGTGTTTGAAACCGGGAAACAAGAACCCATAAAGGTTACTTCCCGGTATACTACACCGGGAAGCATCCAATATAACCTTAGTTACTTCCAGGTTATAATGGAAGCTTCCCGATGTAGTATACCGGGAAGTAACCTTTATGGGTTCTTATTTCCCAGTAAGTCTAACCGGGAAGTTAGGAAGGAACCAGTGGGTTCCCGGAATCTTACACCGGGAAACAAGAACCTATAAAGGATACTTTCCGGTATACTACACTAGGAAGCATCCAATATAACCTTAGTTGCTTCCAGGTTATAACGGAAGCATCCCGGTGTAGTATAACGGGAAGTAACCTTTATGGGTTCTTGTTTCCCGGTTTAAAACACAGGGAAGCCACTGGAACCCACTGGTTCCTTTCTAGCTTCCCGGGTAGACTTACCGGGAAGCAAGCATAATGTGTATAATCTTCCCGGCCTTCAGTACCGGGAAGCATCTGCAACGGGTAATTACAGAACATTTCATTCAAAATAATATATCAAAACTACATCTAACACAGACCCTAACCTTTAATTCTAAACAAAAACCAATTAATTGCAAAACATTATCCTAAAACTAACCCTAATAGAAACCCTAAGACTAAAATCGTCGCATTTCTCTTAAAAGAAGTGAGAAAAACCCTAACCTTTGCAGACTTCTTTTCGGTTCACTGAGTTTTCTTCTAAGGCAGAGGAGGTTTTGTAACGCCCGAACCCCCGCCCCGACGAAAAGGGAACGCGGAGATCGGATGTCACATGCGGAAGACAAATAACAAAACAAACAAATAACAGATAGACAGATAAATACAAATCATGTTCAATTCTGAAAGACAATTCTTATAAATCCAAATTTAAATAGTTTGAAACAAATCCAAAACCAAATTGTAGTTGAACTACAAGTTCCAAATGAAAGACAATTACATAAAAATATCCCAAGAGTACTTAATCTGAAAACAAATCCAAAACATGTGCAGCGGGTTCAAAATACAGAAATAAATCCAGCAAAATAATCTGATATGAAATCCAAATCTGAAGAGGATGCCATGTGTATGCTCGATACTAGTGATATCCTGCTATCCCACCTGACTGTCTGAACTCAGTAATTCCATTCCCTAAAAGGGTTCAAAACATACAAAACAAAAATAGAAACAACGAAGGGTCAGATTATCGATGTCTTGTTAGTAAGCCAATGCCCAACAAACACATACAGATGCGTCTTATTAAACAGAATAGCATGTCATACACAAATGCAAGTTAGTTACAAACCAAAGGGTACAAACAGAAGCAAACAAGTTGATTAACAAATCAAGTTATCCCAAAATTAATCCCCTTTAAGTGATCTAGGATAAATGATTACGTATTATTTCAATTACCGACTGAAAAAGGCTTTACAGTTCTCAAATTATTTTCAGAAGGAGGACCGTAACCGAATAGTAGTTCGATAAGCAGTCCGGCAGGTTATACGATCAGAGAGCGTTAGCAGACTTACCGAGTTGTAGTTCGCTAGACAATCCGGTAAGCTATTCGCTCAGAGAGCATTTATACGAATCTTAGGAAGTTCTAAGTGACAGTTCGATTTCTATTCCGGTATGAAGCTCGGTCAGAGAGTTTCAAGTCTCTCAGACATGCCGAATTGTAATTCGGTACCTAGCTCGGTGAAGAGTTCGGTCAGAGAGGTTGAACAATCTTCGGAGGTTCATACCGAACTACAGTTCGGTAACTTATTCGGTAAGTAATTCGTCCAGAGAGTGAATCTAATGATCTCCAGTCTTACCGAATTGTATTTCGGTAACCATCTCGGTAAGGAGTTCGTCTAGAGACCATCCTACGTCCAGTTTTCCAATTTTAAGTGACAATCCAGTATCTAATCCAGTAAGCAGTCCGGTTACAGACCCTGGGCACTTTTTAAGCCTATTTCAAGTTATGTCGTTCGCCAAATCAAATTCTAGCTATCAAATTGGGTCTAATCCTAACACTTACAGCCAGTTAGGAGTCACATTATGCACTACCCAAGATTAAAACCCAAAAGAACAACTAACATAAAAAAAATCACACCGAAAACATGACAAAACATACATAATCAAAAGCAAAACGAATCCAAAATCACAAAGTTGTGATTACCCATTTATTTAGGTGTTTAACTTACCAGGCCTGTCCTTAGTCTAATAACAAAATCGGGAAAAGAAACAGACAAATAGGTTTAAACCCTTAGAGATGGATCAAAGATCCCAGAGATGATGTCGTCGCATCCAGAAATGAGCCAAGCTCCAAAAAAGATGCCGTCACATCCAGAAAGTGGTTGGCAATCAAGGCCATATACGCTTTCGCGCATCGATGTATACATCTAGTTTTCCCTAACAGCATGCTGGTCTTATCGTATTAACCTTAGGACAGGACTTTAGCAGATTACAAAATTTAGTTTTTAAATAGCAGACAGATAGCAAACGAATATGGACACAATTTCATATGTCTGAACATGATCAAATAACAGGGCAACAATATTCCCAAGCAATTTATATCAAATGCAGCAGATTAAGTATCCAATCACAGATTTCGGCTTACATTAAATTAATCAATTTGCAGACAATTTAACAAACAAAGGCAACCAAAAGTGAGGGCGTAAATATGGCTTTGAAAATCGTGGCTTTGAAATCCGTGAAATGTTTCTTGGTTTGAGAGAAGAATGAGAATACGTAAAAAGCTTCTTTCTAGGTTTTGTGACAAATGAATTTCAAAAGCATCTTTTCATATTTATATGGGTGGCAAATATCGCCATAAACCCACATGTTTTCATATCAATTAAAAATAACCCCATTTTAGAGTTAATTATATAATTGACTCAAATATTAAATTGTTTTCAAAACCAACCCAAAAGTCAACTTAGTCAAATCATTTAGTCAAACCGAAAAAGTCAACATTTTACAAAAATGCCCATTTTTACCCTTATAACGAAAATAAACAAAAATTAAGAAAATTTCAAAATTAAGCAGACGAATAGCCCCAGATTACGGACGTGACAGCTCTACCTTACTTAAGAAATTTCATCCCCGAAATTACCTAAACTAAACAGATACGGATACTGACGTCGCATAGTCTCTTCTGGTTCCCATGACGCTTCTTCAACCGCGTGGTTACGCCAAAGGACCTTAACTAGGGGTACAATCTTGTTCCTCAAAACTTCCACTTCCCTAGCCAGAATCTGAACAGGTTCTTCCTCATAACTCAAATCCGGTCGAATCTCAATAGTCTCACGTGTAAGGATATGAGAAGGATCAGAACGATACCTTCTTAACATCGATACATGAAAGACATTATGGATCTTCTCCAACTCAGATGGCAAAGCAAGTCGATAAGCAACTGGACCAATCCTTTCCAGGATCTCATAAGGTCCAATGAAACGCGGAGCCAACTTACCCTTCCGATCGAATCGAAGAACTTTCTTCCATGGAGAAACTTTTAGAAACACCTTATCACCAACTTGGTATTCAATATCCTTCCTCTTAAGGTCAGCATAGGACTTCTGCCTATCTGATGCCTCCTTAAGCTTTTCCTTAATCAACTTAACTTTCTCCTCAGCCTCCAAAAGCAAATCCGGACCAACAATCCGAGACTCTCCCAACTCAGTCCAACACAATGGAGTATGGCACTTCCGACCATACAAAGCCTCATAAGGAGCCATACATATACTCGCCTGAAAACTGTTATTGTAAGCAAACTCAACCAAAGGCAAGTACTTAATCTAAGAACCACCAAATTCAATTACACAGCATCTGAGCATGTCCTCTAAGGTTTGAATTGTCCTTTCAAAATGCCCGTCAGTTTGCGGATGAAAGGCGTTACTGAAATTCAACTTCGTTTCCAGAGCCTCTTGAAATTTCTTCCAGAATCGAGAGGTAAACCTAGGATCCCTGTCAGAAATGATAGACGAAAGAACCCCATGTAACCTCACAATTTCCTTCAGATACAATTAAGCCAATTTCTCTAGAGAATAATTAACCCGAATTGGCAGAAAATGTGCAGATTTGGTTAGACGATCCACAATCACCCAAATAGCATCAAACTTCTCACGAGTCAATGGAAACCCAACAATAAAGTCCATAGTGACTCGATCCCACTTCCATTCCAGAATTGTTATCGGCTGAAGCAAACCAGATGGAAGTTGTTCTGCCCTAACTTGCTGACAGACCAAACACTTCCCAACAAAATCAACAATGTCATTCTTCATATCCGGCCACCAATACATCACCTTCAGATCGTGATACATCTTGGTAGCACCAGGATGCATAGCATACACTTGCCTATGCGCTTCTGTCAATATCTCAATTATCTGATAACAGATAATGGCACATAAATTCGATCACCGAAATACCAACTACCATCATCTCTTTGAGACGCTTCAGTTCTCTTACCCTGACCAGATTTCTTAGCCCATTCCAAAGCTACCTCATCAGACTTCTGAGCTACCAAAATTCTAGCAGTCAAATCTGGTTTCACTACCAGTTCGGCTACCAGAGCATCATCCTTCAGACTCAACCTGGCCATCATGGCATACAAAGCATGCATAGATTTGCGGCTAAGAGCATCCGCTACCACATTAGCTTTACCAGGATGATAATTGATCTCCATATCATAATCCTTCAAAAACTCAACCCATCTACGCTGCTTCAAATTCAAATCCTTCTGCACAGGTAGATACTGTAAACTCTTGTGATCCGTATACACAAAACACTTTGCTCCATACAAGTAATGCCTCCAGATTTTTGATGCAAAGACAATGGCAGCCAACTCTAGATCATGAGTAGGGTAATTACGCTCATGAGTCCGCAGTTGCCTTGATGCATAAGCAATCACATTTCGGCCTTGCATAAGCACACAACCAAGACCGTTCAGCGAAGCATCACTGTACACAATGTAGTCCAACCCTTCAACCGAGTGAACCAAAACTAGAGCTTCAGTAAGCAACTTCTTCAACAAATCAAAACGTTCCTGACATTTGCTAGTCCATTCAAACTTAACTTCTTTATGCAGAAGCTTCGTCAGAGGACCTACAATGGAGGAGAATCTTTTCACAAACCGACGGTAATAACCCGCCAAACCCAGGAAACTCCTTACTTCAGTCACATTCATAGGTGGTTTCCAAGCCATTACAGCCTCAATCTTTTTCGGATCCACCTTAATGCCATCTTTCGAAATCACATGCCCAAAGAAAGCTACTTCTTCCATCCAGAACTCACATTTGGACAGTTTTGCATAAAGTTGCTTCTCACGAAGAATCTGTAAAACTATTCTCAAATGCTTAGCATGCTCTTCCTTATCCTTCGAATACACCAGAATGTCGTCAATGAAAACCACAACAAACTGGTCCAGAAACTGCTTAAACACTTTGTTCATCAAATCCATAAAGACAGCAGGAGCATTAGTCAAACCTAATGGCATTACCACAAATTCATAGTGGCCATACCTGGTCCGAAATGCTGACTTAGGAATATCCGACTCCCGGATCCTCAATTGATGATAACCCGATCTCAAATCAATCTTAGAGAACACACCAGCCCCTCTCAATTGATCAAACAAATCATCTATTCGAGGAAGAGGGTAATTGTTATTCACAGTAAGCTTATTCAACTGTCGGTAGTCAATACACAACCGAAAAGTCCCGTCTTTCTTCTTCACAAATAGAACTGGAGCACCCCAAGGCGAAGTACTCGGTCGAATATAGCCTTTATCCAACAGTTCCTGCAACTGCATTTTCAATTTCTTCAATTCTGCCGGAGCCATTCGATAAGGTGCCATAGAAACTGGCGCGGCGCCCGGAACAAGCTCAATAGTAAACTCCACTCCTCTCTGTGGCGGCAAACCCGGAATTTCATCAGGAAAGAGATCCAAAAATTCATTAACAGTCGGAATGAACTTTCCGTCAGAACGTGGCTTATCCACTTCCACCACATGAGCCAAGAATGCTTCACATCCACTTCGAAGCATCTTATCGCACAAAGCAGCCGAAACAACCCTATCTAAAGGACTTCTACGATCACCTACAAACGTGACCCAACCTTGCGGAGATTGAAGAGTCATCCTCTTCGCCCTACAATCCATAACTGCTTCATGTCTAGACAACCAATCCATACCCAGAATGACATCAAACTCATTACTTTTCAACTTTAGCAAATCCCCCAGAAAAGTAATACCACCAATCACAATTGGAACATCACGATACACACGGTTAACCACAACACAATTACCTAACGGATTCGTGACATAAAGATCCTTATCAGTCAGACTAGATTCCCATCCCTTATCCTCTAAGACACTACTACAGGCATACGATAACGTAGAACCCGGATCCAACAAAGAATAAACAGGAGTGTCAAGGATAAAGAAGGTACCTGTCACCACATCAGGAGTATCAGCCTCCTCACGACCTCTCAGAGCATAGGTACGAGCAGGAGCCCTCAAATCCCTCCTAGGAGCAACTCCAGACTGTGCCCCACCTCTACTAGCATTCGGTTGAGATGCAGCAGGCCTATCATTCATCTGAACTGAGCTAGCATCCCCAGAATTAGGCACTCTACCAGAACCAGCAACCTGCTGAGGATTATCTCTAATCAAATGCTCTGTAGACCCACACTTGAAGCAATCACCAGTCTTCCTAAAACACTCGCCCGGATGACGACGATTGCAAGTAGTGCACACCGCATAACTCACACCTCTATTGCCTTGAGTAGGAGCACTAGCAACAGATGGATTCGGCTGAGAGCCTCCTCCTGTACCCCTGTTAGGCCGAGGTTGATTAACTGAACCACCTCCAGTGTTCTGCACTTGACTCTTACCCTTCTTGTGATGCTGGCCACCCACAGCAGGAGCACTCTTGGTGTCCCTTTCACGCTTTCGGTCTTTCTTGACCAACATCTTAATATCAACAGCAGCTTCAACCATCTCATGGAAGTCATCAGTCCTCAAAGTAGCTAATAACTTCTGAATCTCAAAATTCAGCCCATATCTGAACTTCCTACAACGGTCAGCTGGAGTAGGGACCATCTCAGGTGCATACCTACAGAGCTTCACAAACTCATTCTTGTAGTCCTGAACAGATCTATCCCTCTACTTCAGATAGAGGAACTCAACTCTCTTCTGTTCAGCCCAAGCATGCCCAATATAGTTCTTCTTGAACTGCTCGCGAAAGAACTCCAAATTGACCACAAATTCAGGGTTCAAAGTCTGAACAACTCCTTCCCACCAACGTACTGCTTCACTACGAAGAAGGGAAACCAAGCATTCAAGCTTCTCAGCATCATTGCACCTGATCTCGTCACAGACACGAGACATATCACTTAACCAGTTATCTGCCACTTCAGGATCTTCATCACTAGTCCCCTTAAACAGCTCAATCTTCTTCTTAAGGCGTTCAATAGCCGACCTCTCATGCCTAGCTCCTCCCTCTTGCAACCCACGGAGGATAGCAGCAATATCCTGGAAGGCCTGAGTCTGAGCAGCGGCATTATCGGGATTACGATTCTCACCAGAGTTACTGTCTTGTCTAATAGGGATATTACGGCGTCTACCAGCCATAATATGAAAGTCAATAAATCAAAGGAATACGAGTCTAGAAAAAGTTCAAGAGTAGGTGTTAGCAAGGATATACTCACTAAGACTCAATTCCCTGAATGCAATGTCATGTATGCAATGTCATGAGTTTGAAAACAATGCACAAACACACTTATTCTAATGCACAACAAGAAGCAACCGAGAACCGGTGCTCTGATACCAACAAATGTAACGCCTGAAACCCCGCTCCGACGGAAAGGGAACGCGGAGATCGGATGTCACATGCGGAAGACAAATAACAAAATATACAAATAACAGATAGATAGATAAATACAAATCATGTTCAATTCTGAAACACAATTCTTATAAATCCAAATTTAAATAGTTCGAAACAAATCCAAAACCAAATTGTAGTTGAACTACAAGTTCCAAATGAAAGACAACTACATAAAAATATCCCAAGAGTACTTAATCTGAAAACAAATCCAAAACATGTGCAGCGGGTTCAAAATACAGAAATAAATCAAGCAAAATAAACTGATATGAAATCCAAATCTGAAGAGGATGCCATGTGTTTGCTTGATGCTAGTGATATCCTGTTATCCCACCTGACTGTCTGAACTCAGCAATTCCATTCCCAAAAAGGGTTTAAAACATACAAAACAAAAATAGAAACAACGAAGGGTCAGACTATCGATGTTTGGTTAGTAAGCCAATGTCCAACAAACACATACGGATGCGTCTTATTAAACAGAATAGCATGTCATACACAAATGCAAGTTAGTTACAAACCAAAGGGTACAAACAGAAGCAAACAAGTTGATTAACAAATTAAGTTATCCCAAAATTAATCCCCTTTAAGTGATCTAGGATAAATGATTACGTATTATTTCAATTACCGACTGAAAAAGGCTTTACAGTTCTCAAATTATTTTCAGAAGGAGGACCGTAACCGAATAGTAGTTCGGTAAGCAGTCCGGCAGGTTATACGATCAGAGAGCGTTAGCAGACTTACCGAGTTGTAGTTCGCTAGACAATCCGGTAAGCTATTCGCTCAGAGAGCATTTATACGAATCTTAGGAAGTTCTAAGTGACAGTTCGGTTTCTATTCCGGTATGAAGCTCGGTCAGAGAGTTTCAAGTCTCTCAGACATGCCGAATTGTAATTCGGTACCTAGCTCGGTGAAGAGTTCGGTCAGAGAGGTTGAACAGTCTTCGGAGGTTCATACCGAACTACAGTTCGGTAACTTATTCGGTAAGTAATTCGTCCAGAGAGTGAATCTAATAATCTCCAATCTTACCGAATTGTATTTCGGTAACCAGCTCGGTAAGGAGTTCGTCCAGAGACCATCATACGTCCAATTTTCCAGTTTTAAGTGACAATCCAGTATCTAATCCGGTAAGCAGTCCGGTTACGGACCCTGGGCACTTTTTAAGCCTATTTCAAGTTATGTCGTTCGCCAAATCAAAGTCTAGCTATCAAATTAGGTCTAATCCTAATACTTACAGCCAGTTAGGAGTCACATTATGCACTACCCAAGATTAAAACCCAAAAGAACAACTAACATCAAAAGAATCACACCGAAAACATGACAAACATACATAATCAAAAGCAGAACGAATCCAAAATAACAAAGTTGAGATTACCCATTTATTTAGGTGTTTAACTTACTAGGCCTGTCCTTAGTCTAATAATAAAATCGGGAACAGAAATAGACAAATAGGGTTAAACCCTCAGAGATGGATCCAAGATCCCAGAGATGATGCTGTCGCATCCAGAAATGAGCCAAGCTCCAGAAATGATGCCGTCGCATCCAGAAAGTGGTTGGCAATCAAGGCCATATACGCTTTCGCGCATCGATGTATACATCTAGTTTTCCCTAGCAGCATGCTGGTCTTATCGTATTAACCTTAGGACAGGACTTTAGCAGATTACAAAATTCAGTTTTCAAATAGCAGACAGATAGCAAACGAATATGGACACAATTTCATATGTCCGAACATGATCAAATAATAGGGCAACAATATTCCCAACCAATTTATATCAAATGCAGCAGATTAAGTATCCAATAACAGATTTCGGCTTACATTAAATTAATCAATTTGCAGACAATTTAACAAACAAAGGCAACCAAAAGTGAGGGCGTAAACATGGCTACTAACCTTATTCGCTAATCCAAAATCCACCGAAATTACTCCGGTTGACGATTCCCAACTTGGTCTACACCAAATCAAGAATAATCCATAAATCCCCAATTCACAAAAGTTAGGGTTTATACCCCAAAAGCAATAAAAATCAATTGAAACCCAATATAACCCAAATCATGAAATTGTCGTCAAGGGTTTCAAGACCCAAATCATAAGGTACAAGAATCCCAAATCAATTGTAGAAAACAACATCAAATCATCAAACCCTAGTGCATGTAAAAATCCCCAAATCACATAAAGTTAATTAAAAGCAAGGAGAGGCAACACAAAAATCCAATTGCAAGCTTTGAAAATCGTGGCTTTGAAATCCGTGGAATGTTTCTTGGTTTGAGAGAAGAATGAGAATACGTAAAAAGCTTCTTTCTAGGTTTTGTGACAAATGAATTTCAAAAGCATCTTTTCATATTTATATGGGTGACAAATATTGCCATAAACCCACATGTTTTCATATCAATTAAAAATAACCCCATTTTAGAGTTAATTACATAATTGACTCAAATATTAAATTGTTTTCAAAACCAACCCAAAAGTCAACTTAGTCAAATCATTTAGTCAAACCGAAAAAGTCAACATTTTACAAAAATGCCCATTTTTACCCTTATAACGAAAATAAACAAAAATTAAGAAAATTTCAAAATTAAGCAGACGAATAGCCCCAGATTACGGACGTGACAGGTTTGCTCACATTCGTTTTGGCGGGGCTTGGAGATGACTTTACAGGTTGTTTCTAAGTGTTCTTCGACCCTGGTTTTGTGCCATGATATGTTCTCGCCATGGAAGACAAATAATATCGTGATTGATTGAGCGAGAGTGAGAGTGAGCGTAAGTGAGCGCGGGTTAAGAGGTAATCAATGGTGACTGGTGTGGAAAACTTTGAGAATGGATAATTGACGCTGTTTTCGTGAGATGGAGCTGCTGGCTGGTGAGATAGAATGGTGAGATGAATTTGTTTTAGATGGAATTGAGCTGGTAGACAATTAATGTTATTTTCAATAAATGACGATGATAGTGGTGAGGAGTTGGAACGATTGAGGGAGATCGAACTATTCAGTTCCTCTACCTTCCAACGAATAGTTGAAAGGATAAATTAGGAACTTTAGTTAATTTAGTATTTTTACTGTAATTTATTTTATTATTTATTTATATAATTTAATTTTTTTTAATTATATGGGTATATAATTAAATTTTACAAATAGGTTTATTAGATAAAAAATAAAAAACTTTTACAGATATTTATTTTTGTAAAAGTTTTTTTGATGGGTTAAAACTAATCTTTTGAATTTAAGTAGGCTCAAAAGTGAAAATTATCACTTATATAAATAAATTAATTTAATTTGAGTTTTATGAAATATTAAACTCAATAATAAATTTAATTAATTTTTAATTATGAGATAAGAAAAATATATAATAAGATATGATGGTATTTTCCTTTTAATAAATAATATTTCATTTATTATATAATATCATATCAAAATTGTAATATCTAATATTCAACTGAAAAATTGAAATGGTACACATATAAATATCTAGAAGTGACAGTATCGCCCCTTAACCAAAACAGGATGCTAGTTTAAAATTGCTATTTTTACAAATGCCCCATTGATTTGATGGTCTGAAATAGCAGGAAACAAAGAACCAACAGATATAAATAATAAACCATTTCAGCCGAGGGAGTGAAAATGGGGGCAACAGCAGGCAGTGTGAGCTTCGTATCTGCGTTCAAATGTCGTCCTCCTCGCTCAGAGTTGAATGAAATCAGAGTTTGCACTAACCGCACTTGCAGTCGACAAGGCTCCATCAACACTCTTCACAACCTATCTGCTCTGGCACCTCCCGACGTCACCATCAACCGCTGCGGTTGTCTCGGCCGATGCGGAGCCGGCCCCAACATCCTCGCTCTCCCTCAAGCCGTCCTCATCGGACATTGCGCCACCGCTTCACAAGCCATCCAAGTCATGCTACAATTGACCGCCTCTTCTGCTGATCCCGACGCCTCTCTTCTAGCCCTCGCTCTCTTCAATCGAGCTCACACTCTGCTTCACCTTCCCACCCCTAATGTCCATGAAGCCCTTCACTTGCTCTCTCAGGTAACAACTTCCTATCTCTCTACGTTCAGACTACACCTGCCTAAACTAAGCTGTTTGGAAATTGGAATTTTGGTCTAGGCTATTGCTTTGAAGCCATTTGGTGGGATTCATGTAATGTATAAACTCAGGTCTGTTGCAAGACTTGGATTGGCTGATCACTCTGGGGCTCTTGAAGATGTCACTCATGCTTTGAATTTGGCTCCTAATTTTACAGAGGTTTCTCTTCACTTTATATTATGTAATTGCTATTTATTTCCTGTGGATTGATTCGTCATAACTCTGCAGGCTTATATATGCCAAGGGGATATTTTTATGGCTATGGATAAATATGATGCTGCTGACAAGTCATATGCAACATCCCTTGAGATTGATCCTTCCCTTCGCCGTTCCAAATCGTTCAAGGTGTGTCATTGAATCTATAAAGTTCTATTTTGATAGTGAAGAAACATTTGGTTTGTACATGTTCTACAGATTGTGTTCCCATCTTGGAGATTGATTACTGAATGTTTCTTATTTATCTTTTCTATTTTTTTTGTGAAAAGTTTTCCTGTTAAGGACTTAACTTTCCATTGGATTTTTCGCTTTGAAGCTAACTTTTACTTGTACTTCTCATGTAGAATCGGATTGCGAAGCTGCAAGAAAAACTCAATACTGTGAATGTTCAGTACAATCTGAACTAACTAGAGGTTCTTTCCAACTACCTTTCCCCATCACTTTACTTTGTCATTAGTGTTGTGTTATTAATTTTTTAAATCCTTCTGGTCATTTAAGTTCCTAAAGGTAGAGTTCAGCTAAAAGTTCTTATTACAGTTTCTTCTTAAAATTTCAGCAACTTCTATCAACTTATGTGTTCTGGTAGCTATAAGCATCAATACAAATAATAACCTGCATATATCTCAGCATTGTATTCACATTAAATTCCATAGTAATTATTAATTTATGATCTTTGATTGAAATATAAACTGAAAACATACATCAGTAGTTGTTGCTGAATGGTTTTTAGTGTTCAACTTTCAGCACAGCCCTTTTCCTCAATGCCCACTTTGATCTCTCTCTGTGCATTTGTTATTAAGAGATTTCTTAAGGTTTATTAATACAGTAAAGCATGCCCAGACACTATTTTCCTTGTTATCTAGGGAACTACATTTATGTGTAGCTTTTGGCCATTCTCGCAGTGGTCATCCACGCCACAGATGAATGAAAACTCCCCAACCTCTGTTAACACCACAATATCTCTGCCGCTAGTGTATAACCTTATGTATTGATCTCTAATGCAGTCTTCATATGCAGCTGAATTAACTTGCATCACATTATGCAAGTCGCTTTGGTAGTTGAACACTGTAAAAATGAACGGAACAAGTATCATCAAAGATCAATTATGACAAGTATAACTAGGTATTGGTAGACGACTTACCTAGTACATCACATCATAGCAATGAAACTCATGTTGGAGTAGATCTAACTTAGTATTGTATTGTGTGTGAATTCAGCACTTACCAAGAGCATCACCAACACGGAATGTTTGTCCGTTTGCCCAGCTGCTGGAGTCGACAAAGAGATTCCAGCCATCGCTGCCTCCAACTACATGGGTTGTTCCTTGTGCTTCAATAGTTGTAAGTGATCTGGCAAGAAGAAGATAGAGTATAAAGATGTGGGACGACTGATAAGCTGGAGAAAGCATGTTTTGTTTTCTTTATTGCATCTCCCAAGTGAAGATGATGTTATATATTATTTGTGTACTCTGTAAAATGCTTTCAGTTCACTGTAATAAGGAATCTCACAATATTTTGGTGGTGTTCTGATTAGGTAGTCAATGAAAATAATGTTGATCTTGACAGTCAGTTTGCATTGTGTAACTACCAGCAGATTTCTTCTTGTTACACTAATACCTGTGCACGTTAAGGTAATTGAATTGCTGTTTGCATTACAAATTTTCCAAGGGTTTTGAATATGAAATCCAAAGAAGCTTCTTGTAATATGCGGTTGGATTTTACAAAAGGTTAATAAGTTATATTTTCATCGTTTGTTAATTATTTTTATGGTTAAAGTGTATTGGTATTTCAATTGAAATAATAAAATAGTTGCATTAACTCAAATTTATGAATAAATATTGAGATAGGTAACTTATTGTAACTTGTAAATTTGGTTACTAATTACTGAAAAATTAAATTAATTAATTTCAAATCACCCTGAACTACTTAATAGGGTAATAGATAGCAAGTTCGTAATCATTAATGTGTGTTCCACAGTTGTGGTTGATGAGTAAGGAAAATGTTATATACATACCAAATGCAGAGGGTGAGGAAAGTTTATACCTTCCTTGCATTATTCTTTATGGTGATAATAAAAATATGTGCTTTTAATATATGTTCGTACTAAATTATAAATGCATGTAAAATATAATTAACCATTAAGATACTTCTTTGTTTATTGATTAGCGTCCTAAATTGCTTCTACTGTTCTCCTAGAGGATATCAAGTACATCTTAAGAGGGCAAGAACCTAATGATCAATCCACACCTTCTAGTTTCATCAATAACTGAACTTAACATCTAAACTTACACCATGCCATCATTAGTCAAGAGGTCATCATATCTCGAACTGTCTCAGAAAAAAATTTGGAGCTGATAAAGAAAAATTTGGAGCTGATAATCAAAAACTAGTTAGTCCATATGATATGATTAAGAAAAATTTGTACTATAAAAGATAGACTGCAAACTAAACGGAGTGAAACCGTGGGACCTGAGATGTCTTTGTGGTTGGTTAGGTAACTACTAGTCAAGCTGAGCCCCATACCGACATTTGATTTCATCTCCTTCCAAAAGCCTCTCTACGGCATCCGAAGGCAAACCAGTCATTTCCAATGTCTTCTCCCACACTTTATTAGAGGTTTCCATGTTGTGTGATTCTTCAGAAGGACTTGTGGGACGACACTCTTGAGAAATAAATGCACATACCGGCCAATCATCTGCTTTCAACAATTCACAATACTCTGGAATCTGTGGATCAGTGGCTGAGAAGAGTGTACTCCTAGAACCTGCATAACAGTAAGTTCCCTGTTCAGTTCATTCTCCATTAAATTTTAATGCAGTTTGTATTTACATCAACAATGAATCAATTCACGCCATAGCTCATCTGGGATAAGTCCACACAGGGCTATTGCAAGCTTTACATTTGAAACACAATGATATGGTCATTCCAACAATCAGTAAAGAAGGTATTTTCTGCTTTGAGGTTATCTATGTAGAACATTAATGGTTACGCTAATTTAATTTTATACTACTTTGCTGGTAAGAATTCTTTGAATATAACATAAGGCTTTAACCAATTAGTATATCAAATCCAAGTGAAAAAGAAAAGGAAAGATAGAATTTATGTCATTAGATTGATACCCAAAACCAATTTAATGTAATTGAACCTGAAACAAATATCTACCTTTATGTAATAATGTTATGTATCAAATTTCAATCACCTAATGCCTGCTAAAAGATGTATTTACCAAACATATGCATGCTGTCAAAATTACTCATCTTTTGTGGATTTACCTTCCTGTGGGCTAAAGATAAAATAAGGTATAAGATGATAAGCAGCTTGAACAACTTTGGGAAGATCCCTTGCCTGCATTTAATTTTAGTTAACAAAAGCCGAGTAAAAAATAACTAAATTGGAAATACATGAATAAAAATAACTGATAAACAAGTTAACTAAATCAAGTAAAATCAATCACCCTAAGGTATACAAACAAATAGACACTCAGATCACTACTATTTATCTTTTATTTATTTTTAATTGATGCAACTGTGGGAAAATACATGCAAGCATCGTTTTTCAGTTATCATAAGAATTCTAATACCACCCAACATTGCAGCTGTTCAATTAGTCATTATTGGAATCTCCCGATACATTACTATTTACAATAGGAACAAAGTAGTGGGATTGGCTACTTATTTTCTCTAAGACTCAGCTCAAGGATTATGTGAATATCCAAAGGACTGAGAGAGAAATGTATGCAACTAAACTCTCTCCCCCTCTATATATATATAAGGCCTAGAATTTGATATTTGGTTTGTAAGGAGAACTTAATGTTAGCTTTGATTGGAAAGATTCAGCAAGTTATAATTTGCCAAATAAAAGTTAAGAAAACAGACATTTCTACTTTGTTGTTAATATATATATATATATATATATATATATATATATATATATATATATTAGATTCTCTCCTAATCACAAATCTTCAAGGCAGCAATTACACAGGCGAACTTACATAAAGAGCCATACGTATAAATAATGCACATCACATCTTCCAAATGTAAAAGATGACTTGGAAGCATTAGAGACTTACTACATTAGTGTGGACAATCCCAGGGGATACACAGATTACATTAACGCCAGCTTCAGCAGGAAGTCGCTTTTGGAGGACACCACTAAACATAACCTGCACAAAGGCCGTTTAATTTAAAATTCTAGCAGCTTTACCATTGTGAAAAAAAAGATATCAAAGTAGCTCTCCAGCTACGATAATCTGCAGGCTGGTAATAAAAAATAATAAAGACAAGTTTGGAGGATGCTACCAAAAATCCCTTGCTCAAAGGCCGTTTAATTTATATAAGAGAACATTTACAGAGAATATTCTCAAATAACCCCAAGTTTTGTTTAACCACGCAACTGAGCTGACAATTGATTCTTTATTGAAAAGGCTTAGTCCATTGAGTCAGCAAACTACATATACAAAAAAAATCCTAAGATGGATCATGGATATCAACTTGGGTCTGAGTAACTCAAGTAAAAAGAGAAGTTACAATATCATTACCAAAAAAGTATTTGAAGCTATCTGGCAGTTCTAAACTACAACATCCTTGTACCAAAAAAAGCTTAAATCTTATGAAATATAGAGTGTGTTTGGGGTTGCTTGTGATTATGAAATAATCACTTATTGGATGGTGAAATCTCGAATATACCTGCTCTCCCTCCTAAATTTACATTCATGATTTTTTTTTTAAATGTAAATATAGAATGATGGAGGGGTATCTTGAGATTTCACAACCCGAGAGTGATTATTTCATAATCACAAGCAACTCCAAACACATACATAATCTAAAATTTTGAAGTTTGAACAGTAAGTGGAGAATGGGAGTCATAGTTAATGATATGTTATCTGGGAAGAATACAATCACTGGGTAAATGTAAAAAGCTGAATGATTATATATAATCTGAAGATTTTAGCAGAGACAGACAATATGTCAGTGTTTAAAACCAACTTAACCAATCAGCAATATTCTTATTACACAACCTAGGGGCAAGGAAGGAACGGTCAATAAAGGTGCAGCTGCCAAACATGCCTATTATTCAAGTTTAAACTAATGAAGAAGCACAAATAATTAAATGCTGACTAATAGCGGCACCTGTGCTAGCTTGCTGCTTGTGTATCCCACCAAGCTTGTGTATTTTCTCTTCCCCGAAACAACATTCATGTCCTCTGTGTCAACAAAGCCAACATAATGCATCTGCCCCAAAGAAGATGGACAAATTAACTTCCAGAGTAAAGCACACTGGTTGATCAATATAATGATCACAAAGATTCATGCACAATAAAATGACAAGCACTACTACATATCAATTACTCTACCTTTGATTTCTCTAATCCACTCTTCCATTACAATGATGGATCAGTGGCTAAGTACAGAGCTTTGATGAAGATAAATCCTAGTGAAAAAAATTCCTCCTAGATCATCTGACAGTTCCCACACTTAACGACCCCATCATACATGTCTTTAACTATTTTAATATACATCATACACACATCCCTGTTCTCCAACATCCACCACAACACCTACCTCATAAACCTATCATATATCTTTTCTAAATCCATAAAGTCTGTATTTAACCCTTCTTTGCTCATCTATATCTTTCTATCAATATCCCAAAAAAGGAAAATCAAACTAGGCATGAAAACAAAATTGATTAGTATAAAATCGTAGCTATAGCTCCTATTCTCATCTCAATAACATTTTCCTGCGGCTTCATTGTGTGATGTCATGACTTTATATCTCTATAATTACTAAAACATGAACAGGAATATTTTCTCCAAGCATCAAAATATATGCTTAGTAAGTTCCCATTAGAAAGATTGGTTAGCCATAAAACCACTACACTTCCTCTAACATCTTTTAGTTCCTAGTAAGGATATCATCTAGCCCACAAGCTGCTCCGATTTTCATATCCCTTAATGTTATTTTAAATTTTGGAATGCCAATGTTCCTCAAAAATATTACATTACATGATCTTCCTCATGAGGCTTGTCAAAGTAACTTCCACCCTTTCCTCGTATCATAATCCTTTTTCAAACCCTAACACATCTAACTTGGTTTAGGCATCAACAGTTTATGTATTTTACTATAACAAGTTCATAAATATCATTCTTTCTGTCTTTAGTCCTATGCTTCCTATAAACCTCATCTACGTACATAAACTGAACCCCATTGACTGCATCTTGCAGTTCCTGCTTTGGTTCCTCACACTTCTTAAAACTTTCTTCATCCAAGACTTTGGTAGATCTCTTAATGAGTTAATCTTGGTTAACTGCCTATTAAACTTACTTATTCTGTTACTTCATTTCCTTCCTTAAAGGACTGTTGCCTCCCATTCTCAAATGTGACAAAATGAGAATTTTTTCTAGAAGAATGTGTTGGTCAATATTAAAACAGTGTCGATGAAAGTTCCAAGACATATCTTCTTCATTTCAAGGCATAAAACTAAACCACCAGTAATGCTTTTAAAGTTTTTCTATCCTTGCCAACATACCCATTCAGTTTTCCTCCAACAAAAATGACCTACACTAGCAATAAAGTCATCTAAGTCTTCCTAGAAATAGACTTTAGGCTTCTCATCTAATCCAATTTGTGGAGCATAATAACTAATTACAAAGTTTACTTATCTTTTATCACCAGTTAAATCATAATAATTTGATTGCCCAGTCATTAAACTTTAATATGCCATCCTCCAAGGCTTTGTCTACTAGGGATGCAAACTCCATTGCTATTCCTTTCTCATCCTATAAGCACTAAATTATGTCATAAGTTTCCAAACTCTCTAATTGTATCTCTTGTTTACTTATAAGCATAAAATGTTAATACTTCTAACCATAATATCTATACAACTCCAAACATCTACTAATCAAAGTTCCAATTACTGAAACAAGATTTCCTTTTATGGATTAATTTTGGCTAGGATATACCTGCAAACATCCATGGATATGCAGGAGGTCACTTTGTTTATTTCCATTGTACCACAAGGCTTGATCTAGGGCATGGATTAGCTCATAATAGTCGATCAATTATCAATCTTTCAACATTGAATTTCCCACTCTCAAATCCTAGATACTTTCTTCAATCAGGGCATAAAACTTTAAATTAATCAAAAAAGATTCAAGGGAAAGAAAAAATGGTAGGGTACTTTGTTTATAAGACTCACAACACAAACTGAACCAGCAAGTTCATACATCAAACACTCTCACACTAACTAAAATTTGCAAAATGCTACAAGACCATTATAAGTAAAATAGTGACAGAAAAGCAAAAAAAAATAATAATAATAAATAAATAAATAAATAAATAAAATGGAGTTCCTTATAATTGTAGGCTCAGGCAAGAAAATAACTCCTACAGTTTCATATATTTGAGAATGACAAAGACAATGGATCAATAGATTATCACCATCAAATTTCTATGCACATATGCACAACTATGAGAACCTCAACCATGGAACTTACAACAGAATTCACATTGACAATTCGACTTGGAGAACCTCTTATAAGTGATGGTAAAAGCAAAACTGAGAGCAATGCTGGAGCCAAATGATTAACTTGCATGTGCTCTTCATACCCATCTTTAGAGAACTTTTGCGGTTCTGAATACATAAAAGTGAAAACATATCAATTAATAACATAATGCTTTCTATGTAAATAAAGATAGAAGCATGTTGAAACATGCTGTAATAAACAGATTGACTAAGCAAACTTTTTTAACTTTTTCTTGTCTTCTATTTCTTACCCAAAAAGCAGTAATATAATCTATGTGGCCATATATATTGAACCAGTAGAAATGATTTCTCACTGTGCAACTTATAATTAAGTGAACGGTTAGACTATAAGTAATACTGAAAGAAAGGTGATGAACTGAAAAACAAGAACTTGACTAAGACAGCTGAATTGGTGGGAAAATGAAATATGAATTAAACTAGAAACAAAACCAACATGCTATTAAAAGAAAACATCATTTAGGGTGTAAAGGATGTCGAATGCAAATAATCTGAAACACCAAACCTCCTATGGAAAAGATTCCAGCATTATTTATGAGAACATGCAAAGGTCCTGAGCGCGCATTCCATGCCTCAGCAAACCTCACGACAGAATCCAATGAAAGTAGATCTAGGTCCATTACCTAGATTGATGAACAAAAAAAGTAAAACTGAATAGTAATGCATAAATAACTTATGGAAACTAAAGGCTTTTGTTGCAATATTATGAAGCTTGACTGGTAAGCAAGCTACTGCCCAGGAAATAAATTAAATGCAGAATAATAATGTATGCTTGATGAAGATGTAGTCGAATTTGAAGTTTGAAGTAGAAAATAGACCTCAACATTGAGAGGAAGGCCTCTACCAGACCAATCTTGCTGCCATTTCTGAATCAAACTGAGAGCAGCCTTGGTGTTCCTAACCGCCATTACTACGTGAGCTCCAGACTCTGCTAATTGACTGTTCAAAACAGTGTCATTTTCACTTCAGCAAACAGCAAAACACATAAAACGGAAAGAAGAGTTACCGAGCAATTTCACGGCCGATTCCGCTTGTGGATCCAGTGACGATACAAGTGAGATCGTTGACAGGAGGGAGAGGTAGAGGGTTCTCGAGGTGACTGGCGAGAATCCTCTGGAATAGCATCTCGTATATCACGTAGAACCAACCGCGAATCCACTCCATCCAACCTAGCGCCTCTTTCTCTTTCTTCTTCGTCTCCGACGACGAAAACGGTCTTGTCTCCGTTTCCGTCGCCATTTTCCTCCACTGTCTTTGTCTCTCCGTGTGATTTCGATCCAAACCAGATCAGAGAGTTCAGTTCACTCCCAAGTATTTTTTAGTTTTTTTTTAAGAAAAATAAAAAAGACTAACGAACAAAATACTCAGCGAAGCTTCCACTTACTATTTTTCCAACAACTATGGGTAAATTTGGACCAATTAAATTTCGTTAATCTCCAATAATAGAACTATTTTAAATGAAATCGCTCCAGTTGTCTTTTACTATAAGGATATAAATATTGAATTTTCATTTTCTTTAAAAAATAAAATCCTTCTTTCTTAAACAAAATGGTGCACGGAAAATATATAGGTGGAAGGAAAAAAGGTAGAATATAGCAAATAGAAACACAAAGAACACAAAATTATGAAGTCTAACATTCACTGTCACTGATTTCAACTGTTCATGCAACCACTGACTGAAACAGCAGTCAGATTTATAAATTTATCTAGTATGGCTTCAACTTGATGTCCAACTCTTGTGTTGTTCCTTCATGCAGATTCCAGCCATGGCTTGGTCTCTACTCATCATGTTTCCTGCAGTAACAAAAGTTTCAAAACATTGAACATGTGCCTACTGTATGTATTTATTTTGTGTGACTCACAGTCGAATGTTGCCCATCTTGATGGAACTTCGAAAGAGCTATCACTGTTCTTCACTGTTGTACTGAAGAAATCTGCTGTCATTGCAGGTGTTGAACCGAAAAGCTCAGCACTCATATCTAGAGAACCCTGCATAAAGCAAATTATTTTCCATGCAGTTGATGCCTTGGAACTCAAAGCCTTGAATTACCTTTCGGGCTCTATGCAGTGGTGGAGGTGGTGTAATGTGCTGTGTAAGAATCTTCTCCTCTAGAGATAAATTCCTAGTTCTTCTTGGACTTGCAGTGTTGGCTCCTGTCGTTCTATCCATCCGTTTAGGTATCGGCTTTGTTGTTCCTTTTCGAACCCATCTTTTGTCAATGTACCTATACAAGCCATACTCAATGACATCATTGAAAATTTGTCATGTTTCCGCTGAATTTCAATAAAGATTGATTCTTACTTGTTACGAATAAATGTCTCTATATTTGCTCTCCTACTTTCAGGAGGAAGTTCTCCTTCCCAATACTCGTTAGACCTCATATTTCCCATCGCTGACATAAAACCAAAAATTAACATAAATTGTCCATCCATTCCATATCAAATTTGTTCTACGGATCAAATGCTCTTCATCAAGGTACAGGATCTGATTTCTAAACCAAATCTTACTGCATAATTCATACCGGTCTACTGCATTGCTTTCATTAAAGCAACTTAAGTTTATACCAAATCAGTATAGTTAGGATCATATTCTTATCTCAAATAAGCTCATTGTGTTTAAAACTCACATTAGACAGCTTGCAAAGTATTCTTACACTGCATAAAAGCAACCTGTTCCGGAAGCCATGTATCCAAAGTGATAGATCGAACCTATAACAAAGCAATAAGATAACTTCAAAATAACTCCACGACATACCAAAAAAGAAGAAAAAAACCTATTCAAACTAGTAGTATAAATCCAACATTAGATTCACGTTCAAGAACCCATAAGTTTACCTCACAACTGTAATCTATGTTCCAAAATTTTAACAAATATTGACACTAACCTGTGATACATGCACTCCAAGACCCCTATGAATACCAGAACATTGCATGCATATAAATATTCCGAGGTTCACACTTGCCCATCTTGGTCCTCTGAAACAGCATAATTCTCAAAGTTTAAAAATTCAGAAATGGAATTATCACCTAGTGTCAAGACTGTTCTGCAAAGCAGAATTTCCCTTCTCATGAAAAATGTCAATATATAATCATGATACATCTGTATGCCACTGCCTTCCTTCAAAACCATGATTTTGGAAAACACAGTCATATGTAAAAAATAAGACCAGCAGTCAATGACATTCTAAGTATAGCAATTAGTATCAGATTAGGGTTCTATAGGACACACCTGCTTAGACAATCTGCACATTGTCTGTTTTCTGTCAATTTAAGAAGACCCTCTAAGATCTGCACAACATCAAAATTTTACTTTTAATTTGTATTTGAAAATGTAAAAATCAGAAACAAGGATTAATTTCAAATAAGAGATAGATAAACAAACCTTGGAATGTCTGGCATTGAGCTCTTTGGAAACAGAGGCCTTCTGGTTCATTTTTATGTCTCTGCTGATACAGAAACACAGCAAAAGATTGAGATTTGCAATCAATAAAAATTTCAGACCCAATAGAACATCAGAAATGTTCAGCAGATTGAAAGAAGGAAGGAGAAGCCGTTAAATAAACCCCACAATATCGCCACAATTTATTTCATATTTAATTTTAATCCATAATTTTGTTATAAAATTTTTATTATTGTTCAGCAACACTCTCTTGCATAGAAAACTTATCACACAATCTGTTCAGTTGGGTCTCATCATTTTTTGCCAACTGTTTTCAGGTCTTTTATTCTTTTATTTAGCAAAATAAATATAAAACGTTATTTCTCTAAGGACAGCTCAGTGCCGCAAGTATAATAGTGTAGTCCAAAAGCTAATGATAAGTTTCACATTGAAATCATCCTTAAATATACAACAGTCACGAATATTCAATACATGGAAAAAAATAATCGAAAAATACATTTAAATCAATAGTATTTAACAAGGTGTAGAATACTGGATGGTACATTCTTTACTACAGAAGACAAATCATGTATAGATCTAAACATGAGTCTTTTAAGTTGTGTAACTGCTAAACCCAGATACCATCGTCAGACAGATATAATTTGCTCACGAACTTTGTGAGACAGGAAAAGGTGAACCATAGCCTGTACATGCCTTTACTAATAAACAAAGATTGCTGTAACATCAAGTGAACTTAAGTTGCTGACATCTGAAATTAAAAAGTACTAAAATCTCAATGGGTATCAGTGTGTGCAGCTAGTCCAATGCTCATTGCTGAATGTGAGAACACTAGATATCACTAATTGCATTGCTCAACTAGGTAGATGCACAATCCAACGTAATAACAAAACAAGGATATCTAATTAATATTAAAAATGGTAATTATTATTTAAAAATTTTCTTTTATTCTTAAATTTTAATTCATAAACTAATTTATACTATATTTATATTATTTTCATCATTTTTATATTAATATTCAATTGAAAAAAAGTTTTGGTATTAGAATAATAAAATATAAATTTTGAAGAGAGGAGAAAGAGAAAATTTAATAGATGAGAGATAATTCTTTTTAGTAAAATTTCAAAATATGAGTCAGTTAAACTTTACTTTATGTTAATGAGCCAAATAAATTTTACCATTCAAAAATAAACTTTTTAAATTTTCAATTTCATGAAATGAGTTTTCATGACATTTTTGCCCCTCTCACAAATTAGAGGTGCTTCACGGAAGTCCTTCATGACCCGTGACGGAGATCATTCAAAACTTGTGAAGGATCTTATTAATCCATGACGAGGATAAAAAAAGTCATAAAGGTTCATTTTGTGAAATTGAAACTTTGAAAAGTTTATTTTTGAAAGACAAACTTTATGTGGCTCATTAATTAAATTCAAACATTAAAATGGTTAAAAATGAAAATTTTCCTTTTTTGTTAATGTAGTAGGAGAAGTCACCTAGAACTAATCAAAATTTTAAATAAAAAAAATAAGATTAAAAAAAACAAAAAATAAAACAAAAAAGAAGAGATCTAGAATACAAGGCCCAAAAAAGAAAGTGTGAATTCGGGACCTAACAAATGCCCATGAAACTAGCTAATTACGAAAAATGAAAAAAAAAATCCAAGTATTCCAAATTATAATTCGGTGTCTAACTTGGTGTACAGCTCGGTCAGTAATATTAATTTTCTTGAAAATTTGAACCGAGTTATAGTTCGGCAGACAATTTGGTAGACAGCTCGATTAAGGACTCAGCACGCCTTGCGACTTTTAACTGAGTTACAGTTTAGTATGAAATGCAGTGGATAGTTCTGTCAGAGGCATATTCTCGAAGAAATCCTTCATACTAAACTGTAAACTTGGTAGCTCTTCCTGCAATTCGGTGGACAACTCGGTCGGCAACCTGTGTTAATCTACTGTTGATCCAAAATCTTTGCATCCTTCTTCATGTCTCCTAGTTTTTGTAGTTATGTGAATTTGAAACATGTTTACCTTGAAGATCTTTGTAGATGTATGGCCATAGGAAGAGAGAGCATGATGTCAATGTTTCAATGCTATTTATTTGGAGTTTTGTCAATGTGTCTACGACTTGGTTTCCTTCTCTATAAATGTGTGAAATGATGAACTTCATTCGTGCGACATGATGAAGACGGTTTAGCCATCGCACAAGAAGATTCCATGGAACACTGTTTGACTTTGTCTTGATCAGATGAACGACCAAGGCAAAGTCGGACTCCATCCGAAACTTTGTCCTTTGTTTCTCGACCACAAACTCTATGGCTAAAATGAAAGCCAATATCTCTACTTCGTACGTGTGCCCAAAGCCTCCAGTACTTGCGATGCGAACTTAAAAAAACCACGTGAGTTATGGAAGACCCCTCATGACACCAGTCTTCTATCTCAGTCCCCTGCACTCCTGTCTATATTTATCTTGATCCACCTCGTGAAGGACCATTCAACCACACTTCATTAACTACTGTTGAACTTTGATAGCATCCCTTTAGCTTGAAGAATTATAAGAGTTTCAGGTCAAAATGAGTGTTATACATGACGCAAATTTTGAAATTCCCCAAGTTATGAACCTCAGTCCATAACGTGCCATCACCATATGCTTAGGGAGATTCTTGTTTAGTCAATACTATTTATTCCTAGCATACCATAAATCCGAGCATATAACACAGACCAAAGACTTTAGAATAGCCTTCGCCCCTTTGCTATTATTTAGACCCATGATTCTAGTGATAGTCCTAGTCACTCCGCCATTTAGACTCACATATATCTCCAATCTGCTTAAAAAATAATTCCATATGCCCTTCCTAAATTCACACTCTAACATTACGTGGTGAATAGATTCTGAGTGTTTTAGACAAAATGAATAAGCAGATACTAATATGACCCCTCTTTTCTAAAGTATATTCTATGTTGGTAAAGCCCATGAATCACCTCTCATATCAACATAGATCTCCTAGGCCAAATGTACTATGTCTACAGCCATTTACCCCAATTCACATCTGGAAAATGATAGTTAAACTCATCATAAGCAGCCTTACAAGTCACTCTACTCGATTGACTATTTCTTCAAAAAATCCAATCATTCCCTCCCTGAATAATTCGAACTCTTCTAATATCTTCACAAATATTTGCATGGTTTAGTTCCAAAGTCTTCGGAAGACACCAAGGAAGACACCAAGTGTTCATGTACCGAAATGTATCTATGTCATCTAAAAATTGGTCTCTAATAAAATTTAACTATGTATGCTCCCCAACTAACCAGATAGTTTGAGCCAGCAAGCTAGTGAATAATTCTTTAATTGAAGACCAAATGGCAGATTCATAGTAAATAGTGAAAGTCGTACCTTCTACAGTGACGAATCGCACTCGCAGCGGAGACAGAATATTAGTATCACCTTTCAGAATCAACTGAGAGAGTTTGGCAAGCATGGATTTATTTGTGGCTCTGAGTTACCGAGCTCCTAATCACCTTCCCTAATTTCGTTGCAGGTAATCTTCCATGAGAGATTGACCGATTTCCTAAAAATAGCCACCCTATTCATAAGAAATTTCTAAAGAAACAATCTAGAGAATGCAGCAGTAGAATCAGCCATTTTAAAACTGCAAAAAAGTGATTTAGCATTGCAGAGATCAATAATTTGATAAGCATAACTCTGCTTACCTGAGATAGAAGCTTAGTCCATAAGTGAACATTGCAAAGACTTTGTCATATAATTTTTACAAGTGAGTGCATTTAAGAACCCCGGGGAAGATACGGACCCCAAAATAGACAAACTGAAAAGTGCCTACATTTCATCTTCAGAATGTGCTTGATAGGTTATGGATATTCTATCTATCTTACTACCAAAGTACACTTTTATTTTTCATAGTTCACAACTTGTCCAATAGGCGACCACTATAAAGCTCCAAAAATTTTATGATATTCTTAACATTGGTCTGTATCGCCTTACAAAATAACATCATATCATCATCATATAAAAGATTAGTATGAAAGGTTACCTCTTTCAAGCTATAAGCATGCACCAACTCCCATCTTTCCATCATCTTCAACATACCTCAACTAAAAAACTCCTCCGTAAAGCAAAATTATAAAGGATATCAAGGGTCTCCTTGTCTCACTCCTTTAAAGCAATAAAAAAATCCATGTGAGATGTAGAAATTCTAGAGGATGCCAGGAGAACTTTTATCTGATTTCTAAACTTATCACAGAACTCAAAGCAGGAGAGAACCTCCACCAGAAAATGCCACTCAACTAAGTCAAGTGCATTATTAATGTCAACTTTAAGTGCCATCTGACCTTCGACCCTTCTCCTATCCATATTGTTAATCGCCTCATATGCCAAAGTTATGTAGTGATAGATGTTTCTTCCCGAAACAAACCCAAACTAATCAAGAGCCAACACTTTGCTTGTCATGCTCCCCATTATAGTACCTAATATCTTCATCACTACTTTGAAAATAAAGTTGCTTAGCATGATGGGACGGATCTGCTCTACCCTGACAGCTTGATTCACTTCAGGATAAGAACGATAAAATTAGAGTTGAAGTACTCTATGAGCATACCTGAGATAAAGAAGTGCCTTACAGTGGCGCATAAATCCATTCCTACAATGTCTCATGCCATTTTAAAAAAAAATTAAGGGAGTGTTACATCGACCATCTGAAGGCATCCAAATCTATTGCTTGTCTCTCCAAGTTCAAACTTGATTTAGCATGTTAAGGTGCAACAATTTTAGGGGATCTTGGTTTCTTATTCTCCTCTGATGTAGTGGTCGTTTCTTGATCATCAACCTTTTTTTTTCAAAATCAAGGAACTTCCGTGTCAACTTTTTCTTTCTTCTTTGCAACGTTCTTCCACTTCTTCTATGGGGTATGATAAAGGTTAGGGAGTGGGAGCTAATATGCGTTCTTTGTGCTGCAATTTCCTATAGTTGCTAATTGAAGGGCCAACTACCTAGCAAGTGTGAAAAATTCTAGTAGCCTCTCATTATTGATAGATGATAGCACAGTAAGGTCATTCCCAATAAAATTCTAATACTATATTTCTATCCGAATTTATGTTTCAGCTGTAGTATTTACGGTTAGGATTACATATGGTTTATTTACTTCAAAAAGCGAAATAGGATTTGCATGTGGCAGTTATAACATTACTTATGTTAGTTTGATATAAAACTTCGAGTATTGAGTTGTTTGATTTGATATTACATGAGTGTAATAGTTTGATGTTGAGTATGCAAATGATATAATCAATCGACACTTCAATTTTAGCTACCAATTATTTTTAAATTGATCCCTTTTATTTAGTAGCAAATGAGATTAACAGAAAATACTGCATAAAAATGAAAATTATTGACTATTAAGTAAATAAAATTGTTACTAAATTTGTTTTACAATCAAATAAATCCTAACGTTAATAGCATCTAAGAAATCATAATTTCTCTCCGGTTGATCACTAGAGTATCTACAAATCTCCAAAATACCATCACAAATCCAAGAACTATATTGATATAAACTCCAATCACTCCATATCTATATCTATCATTCGCTGAGCTTTTATAGGAGATGATGCACAGAAAATTGCACTAAAGTACTGAGAGAATTTGAAATGACTCAAACCCAATAAAAAACGGTCCTTACTTATTTGTTATTGTCCGTTTGGGGCCACATTAACTTTTTGGAAAGAGAACCATGAGTTGGATAAATTTCAACAGTGCGACCGGGACCTTTGGTAGAAGTCACAAAAGAAAAAACGCAAAATCAATCAAATTGAAAGTAGAATTAGTATTTTTGTTTTATTGTCTCTTTCAGAGTTAATTTGGATTAGTAGTATGAAAAGTGATGGATAGAAATGCAAGGATTTTTTTTTTAAGTTACCATTATTCGGATTGGTGGTATACATCCTCTCTCATTCCATCATAACCTCAAAATTTCTTCAATTCCAAATTGGGAGAAAAGCAAAGGAATAAAATTAGCTATTTATATGAAATGACATTTTATCCCTTTATGGATTTTAAAATTTTAAAGTTAGGGTTGTAATAGTAATTAGTGTACTTAAAAGTTTTTCTTTCCATCCCTTTTTTTTTAAGTTCCCCAAATAATGGAATGGTAAACATTTTCCATTCATCATAATTTTATCCAAACAATGAAATGGTGTATTTTTTCCATTCATCTCCACTCCTTTCCATTCCATTTTGCTCCATTTCATACCATCAAACCAACCTATAGGATTTTGTTTTCCTAAAATCCTTTAAAAACCATCATTTATGCTTTGTTTCAAAACTTTCAACTTTTGATATTCAATATTAGGGTTATTTACAAAAAAACTCCTACTTTTTCAAACGTTTTACTTTGAGCCACTAGTTTTGGAAAGCTTTGTAAAACCACCCCCAAAACCATAATAATATAGTGGTTTTGTTGTTGGATGAGTGGTTTTGGGGTTTGGATGGACAGTTTTAGAATATTATAATATTTTAATATATTAAAATAAATATTTAAAATTATTAAATAAAAATTTTAAAATGATTAAAATATTATAATTATCGAAAATCACTCATCCAATAGCAAACCACTAGTTGTTTTAGATTTTGGGTGGTTTTGCAAAACTTTCCAAAACTGATGACTCAAAGTAAAAAAATTGAAAAATTGGGGGGTTTTTTGGAAATAACTCTTAATATTATTCTCTGGCCATTACCGTTTATCCCTCAAATTAGGGTTTGAATCATCTCAACTAAATGAAATTAGCTACCCAAAAACTCTTGTTAGAGTCTAAATAATTTTAATCGTTTTAGGTATGGGCCAGGAGGATCACTCTTATGACCTGGATGTGAGATGACATATTCCAATGGATAGAGAGTGGACATTCATGATGGTTGGCTATGAAACATGATTCAGGGTACATCCGTAACTAAGTACCTGAAGGAATTTTACTAGTCAATTTGTAATTTGATACATTCAAGTAGCTTGGTTATACTTCAAGAGATTTCACCTTAAAATTAAATTTGAGAGAAATTGATTATGTATTTTCCCATATCATCAATAGTGTCGGAAGTTTTCCTAGTTAATAAGTTACGAGAGATTCAACCTAAGAGCCATTTTAGACGGATTAATTTCCTAAAAAGAAAAGTTTTCTCATTCTGTAGAAAGATTTAAAACTTTTAAAAGCACTTAGATTGTTAAAGTAGTCAGATATCTTACCGAAGAGATAATTATCTACTAGATCTAAAATGTACAAAGATAGTAATCATCATAGTTTAGTAGGTATTAAACCATATAAACTATTTGAAATATGACATTTTTGTAAAGCTTCTATTTTTTTAATAAATATATATGAAAGAATATTCATTAAACTGAGTTTGAAAAGTATGGAATATTTATAAACTTATAAAATTTTTGAGTAATTGAAACAGCAGTACTCTACAAAAAATTATTTGTGCTAAATGTCGCTATATATTTTTCCTTTTAAAAAAAATTATCATTACCTATATTTAATACATATAACTTGTATTTTAGAATATAATGAAATGTATAACATATCAATTTTAGTAAATAATATATATATATATATATATATATATATTTGGTGCAAAACTCCACCGTTCCATTATTCTATTATGAAATATTTGAATTTCTTGACCATTCCACCGATTATTTTTTAAAATAAGTTTATCTTAATAATTTATATTATATATACTGTTATTAATTTTTATTTTACCTTTTATATTTATATATATATATATTATAAATTAGAATTATATTAGCTAAATACTAATTTTATTAAATATTATTTATTAAAAATGGTAGTTAAATCGTTAGTAAAAAAATATAGTAAAAAAGACGTTAGATAAGGTAAGAAACACTAAATGACATTTTAAAAAAAAAATTACTGCAAACATAGCCCCTATAATATTAAAAATAACTACTTGTTGTAAAAATAAAAAGAGAAGTGGGGTAGAAGAAAACAGTTTAATGTTAACTGAAAATAAATTCGGATCAGAAAGTTAACCTGATAATCCTTGGATTGGATCTTGAACGTTGAACAACCAAATTGTGAATATAATTGTACATATAATTGTACAGAGAGAAACAGAGAGACAAGAAGAAATTAAAGCACAGTGCAATTGTGTTGTTCTTTGATATTGATCCAACATATATATAGAGTACAAAATGGGGACACATGTCAGGATGCATGTATACATCATTTGCATGCATCACAGGTGGAAATCCACCTCATAGCTGTTTCACAACACTCCCCCTTGGATTCCAAATATGAACTGCCTCATTAAAACCTTGCCAGAAAAACCCAGTGGGATAAAAACTGGACGAAGGAAAAAGAGTACAGCTGATAGAATCCAATTACAAAAACTCCTCCTGTTAATTACACCCATAATTTAATCTACTAATCTGGAGAGCTTTCATATTCCGATCTCGTAAACGAGTCTTTCGAACGTTGATGTTGGTAATGATTTCGTTGATAGATCGACGAGATTATTGGAAGACCGAATTTGCTTCACGTCGATTTGACCCGTATTCTGAAGCTCGTGGGTGTAGAAGAATTTTGGGGAAATGGGTTTGGTTTGATCTCCTTTGATGTAACCTCCCTGAACTTGGGCAATGCATGCAGCATTATCTTCAAAATTGACAGTTGGCCCATTCACAGTTTTGGAGATACCACATGAATTCTGGATATAATGGATCATTGATCTCAACCAAATACACTCTCGACTGGATTCATGTAATGCCAATATTTCAGCATAATTCGAGGACGTGGCTATTAAAGTTTGTTTCGTAGATCTCCAGGAGATCGCAGTACCATTATACGTGAAAATATAGCCAGTTTGAGAACGTCCTTTATGCAGATCCGAAAGGTATCAAGCATCGGCTGATGGGACGAAACTCGACTGATATTTATATTCACAGTACTCAATCGAAATTCCTATCAACGTCTAATGTAGTATTTAAGATATTGTCTCCACAGGGATTGTAAGCTAAGAAGCAGGATTGAGACTAAGATTTAATCTGAATTGCTGAAAGAATTTATATACAAATGAATCATAGAATCAGAGAATCATGGAATTATAGAGTTGATGTGAAGTAAAAATATCTCATGACATTCATTCACTAAAAACTCAAGTCAGCACTCTATTCTGCAATTGATCTAAACAATGAATAAACTGATTTGCTAGATCTGATTTCAACTAACTTCTCATGCAAGTTTCATCTTAAATATCAGATTTACCTTCTAGATCATCATCAGTGATCTGTTAAAAGATCTCTCGATTCAATTTAACAGATCTCAATTATATAGTCGCATATATCTCTATACTACAACCTATACAACTGATAAGCACAATCTGTAGAAAAAATAGATCTGTAGTCTATCTCTAGTACTACGATCCTCTATTCTCAGATCTGAAACCTAATCGCCATCTCTGGTCTAAATCAGTTCTCAGATTAACAATATTACGTAACTCTCGTCCTTGTAGTTCAATTAGCTCATGAAATCCAGTAGATCTGGCTATAATTGAATAAGAAACTTTGCAATCGAAATGATAATCAACATCAAGATTCAACAGATCAACAGAGTTTTTAGCTAGCACATCTACTTCAGCATATTCAATCAAGTACAGGAAATCATCATCGACATGCTCAAGATCTAAATCTTACCGAGGAAGATTGAAGCTAGACTCTGTCATAGTTGTTGCTTCACAATCTTCAAGCTAAATCTCAATGATCAACAGAAACAGAGCACAAATCTTCTTCAAGAAACTTCTCTAAAGATGTTGAATAAAAGCGTATAGAAGAATATAGAATTTCTCTTAAAGTATAACAGAATGTCAAGAGTGAAAATTAAACGTGTAAAACTGTCTTTTCTCTAAAAAACTTCACGCCTATTGCTTCATCTAAGCTTCTATTTATAGAGTTTGGCTCAGTGGCAATTTCAAAATAAAATCAACAAAGAAACACAAATAGGTGAAGTAACATTTTTCTCCATTTATGTCGTCTGTTCCTTCGCCTGAACCAAACGACTTCTTCACATCTCGCTTGTCTTGATCGCCAAGCTTCAACTCTTTCTAGGCGAAATATCCTTAATGTTGCCATAATATGTCGCCTGATGCTCAGGCGAGTTGACATATTTCGCCAAAACAACCTTCCATTTAAGATTTTTTTGGCGATGTCTCATCAAGTGTCGCCTATGATAATCCTTAGCTTTGGCTACGTCTCTCTTTTATCGCCTAAAACATCGCCTCAAGGTAGGCGAGACTTCATCTTCATCGCCTAATTTACTGTCAAGAAGGCGATATGCGAAGGCGAGGAATCTCTGAGTAGCCTTTCATGATTTACTCTTTGAGGCGAAAATTTCTTTATGTCGCCTACTACGTCGCCCTTCACTCCGAGTCATGGCGAGATCTTCAGGCAAATTCTCTTCTTAGCAACATTATTTTCGCCAGTTTGCTGACTTTAGATGAAATTCTGATTTGGTCCTTCTTTCTTCTGAATTTGTACGTTTTAGCTCTTTTTCCACGACTTTTCATCCAAGTCCCTGACTCAGCAAAAATATTCTAGAATTAGTAGAAATGTATTCAATATCTCATCTTTTAGTTTCAATTTAATTACATTTATACTCATAAAAGCTGCTAAAACATAGGTAAATTCTAGACTTATCATCCGCATAACCAGTCAAATCCTGAAATTTATCAGAATTCGTATAAAATAATCCCAAATCTTTAGTACCCTTCAGGTAATGTAAAATATGTTTGATTCCATTCCAATGACAATGGGTTGGTGCAGAACTATATCTCGCTAATAAATTCACAGCAAACGAGATATCTAGTCTCGTACATTGAGCCAAATATAACAACGTACCAATCGCACTCAGATATGGTACTTCAGGACCAAGTAATTGTTGGTCATCATCTTTTGATCGGAATGGTTCCTTTTTGGGATCAAGTGTTCTTACAACCATGGGTGTACTTAATGGATGGGCATTATCCATATTGAATCTTTTCAGAAGCTTTTCAATGTATGCTGATTGATAAATCAATATTCCATTTGATTTATGTTCAATTTCCAGACCAAGACAATATTTTGTTTTTCCCAAATCTTTCATCTCAAACTCCTTTTTCAGATTTCCAGCAGTTTGTTGGATCTCTTCTGGAGTCCCAATGATATTCATATCATCGACATAAATTGCTTTAATTGCAAACCCAGACCCTGATTTCTTTATGAAGATACATGGACATATCGTATTATTCTGGTATCCTTCCTTAACCAAATACTCGCTCAGGCGGTTATACCACATTCTCCCAGATTGTTTCAATCCATACAGGGATTTTTGTAACTTTTAGGAATACATGTTTCGAGATTTTGATCGATAAGATTCAGGTAATTTCAGTCCTTCTGGGAGCTTCATGTAAATATCACAATCAAGTGATCCATACAAATACGCAGTAACTACATCCATTAAACACATTTTCAGTTTTTCAGCAACTGTAAGACTTAACAGAAATCGAAATGTCATTGTATCCATGACTGGGGAATACGTTTATTCGTAATCAATTCCAGGTCTTTGTGAGAACCCTTGTGCAACCAAACATGCTTTGTATCTCACATTTTCATTTCTTTCATTTCGTTTACGAACGAATACCCATTTGTAACCAACTGGTTGAACATCTTCTGGTGTTTTCATTATGGTCCAAAAACTTTTCGGTTATTCAGAGAGTTCAACTCTGCCTGGATTGCTTCTTCCCATTTTTTTCAATCATGTCTATTTCTGCAATCTTCCATACTATGTGGCTCATGATCATCATATAAAATATCTACTGCCACTGTGTAGGAAAATAGATCATCAATTTTCATTTCATTTCTATTCCATAATTCCTGATTGAAATTTACAGAAATTTCTTCATTTTTTGATTCTGATATTTCTTGATCATTTTCTCCTTCAGGGAGATTATTTTCAGTGATCTCAACAACTTCTAGGATTTCACTAGATGTGGTTTAGGATCCATATCAGTTTTCTTTCTTTTCCTTGGAACTGTATCTTTTGAACTATGGGGTCTACCACGCTTCTGGCGAGGGATAAGAGTTTCATTTGCTATTGTCTTTTGAGATTGTCCTTCTGGAACATTTACCCTTACTGGTACATTAGCAACATCAATATAAGACTTGGTTATTTTCGAAGTATCATTAAATGCATCAGGCATTTGATTAGCTATCAATTGTAAATGTAGAATCCTTTGAACTTCGAGTTCACATTGTGGGGTACGTGGATCCATATGCGCCAATGTGGGAACTTTCCATGCTAATTCAAGTTTTTCTTCAGGAGAAATCTTTTCTTTTCCAAGCGACGGAAAATTACTTTCATCAAATTGACAGTCAGCGAATCTAGCTGTAAACAAATCTCCTGTCAATGGTTCCAAATATCTAATAATTGATGGAGAATCAAAACCCACATATATTCTTATAAGTCTTTGGGGCCCCATTTTCGTTCTTTTAGTTGGGGTAATGGGTACATATACAGCACACCCAAATATTCTCAAATGTGAGACGTTAGGAGGATTCCCAAATACTAACTGTAATGGGGAATATTGGTTATAAGTTGTTGGGCGAATACAAATCAATGCAACAGCATGCAATATAGCATGTCCCCAAACAGTTACTGGTAATTTCGCATTAATATAGTTCGCACAATTATCTGAAGGCGCTTAATTAATGATTCAGCTAATCCATTTTAGGTATGAACATGCGGAACTGGATGTTCAACATCAATCCCAGATACTTGACAGTATTCATCAAATGCCTTCGATGTAAATTCTCCAGCATTATCAAGTCTTATACTCTTAATAGGTTAATTTGGAAAATGAGCTCGTAATCGTGTAATCTGTGCTAGCAACTTAGCAAAAGCAATATTACGAGTAGATAACAAGCATACATAGGACCATCTTGAAGATGCGTCTATCAATACCATAAAGTAGCGAAATGGTCCACTAGGTGGATGAATGGGTCCACAAATATCTCCTTGAATTCTTTGTAAAAATAATGGAGATTCAAAACCTACTTTCGTAAATGATGGTTTCGTTATCAATTTCCCTTGCGAACATGGAATACACAGGTCCCTATCATTCAGTAGGATTTTATGATTTCTCAGTGGATGCCCTTCTGAATTTGCTATTATTCTTCGCATCATTGTGGATCCTGGATGCCCAAATCTATCATGCCAAAGTTGGAATATTTTAGGATCAGAGAACTTCTGGTTCTCAATAGCATGGGTTTCAATATGCCTGATGGTTGTATAATATAATCCAGATGATGAAATAGGCAACTTTTCAATCATAAGCTTCTGGCCTGATTTATTCGAAACAATACACAAATATTCGACACCCTTTTCATCAACTGTTTCAATATGATATCCATTCATTCTTATATCTTTGAAACTGAGCAAATTTCTTCTGGATTTGTGAGAGTACAACGCATTTTTGATTTCCAATTTAGTGTTATTTGGTAACACAATTGAAGCTCTTCCGGAGCCTTCGATCAGATCTACTAGACCTGATATGGTATTCACTTTAACTTGAATTGGAATCAATTCTAGAAAATATTTTGTATCTCTCAAAATCGTATGGGTTGTAGCGCTATCGGCTAAACATATATCTCCAGGTATAACTAAATCTTGATTCGAACCCATAACCTTTAATAAAATGAAACATAACATTAATTGAATGGAAATGTAATATTCATAGCTATTTACAAATATTTACAATAAAAACTAAAAATTACATTCCATTCTATTTATATTCCAAAAACAAGGAAATACATTCACTTGTAATTAACAGTTCCATCACCAATCAGGTGATCTATCTTCCCATCAAGGTCTTCAAAGAAATCAGCAGTTTCCAGATTTGATATGTTGACAGGACCGGTATCACCATCGCCAAAAACATCAGCCATATTTGCTTCGTTATTCTTTTCTTTTTCTTGTTCACGCCTCAGCTTCTAATAAGCTTCAACTACATGTTTGGAAGCGCGACAAGTCCTCGAATAACAAGTGGGGGAACCACATATATAACATGGACCACGATTGAACTTCGGTGGTTCCATAACTTCTTTCCCTTTGCTGGAACTAGCATTATTATTCCACTTCTAGGGAGTATTTGGATTATGATATGGATATCCATAATCCCTATTACGACCACGTCCCTGGCCATTTCCAGAACCTCGACCACCTCGGCCATTACCACGTCCATTTCCAAAATCATTCCAATGTTCAGAATTACGGCCACGACCACGACCACGGCCTGAATTTTCATTATAATTTGCATTCACTTCTGGGAATGCTTGGGTGCCAACAGGACACCTTTCACTATTTTTCAAACAAACCTACTGTAGGAAGAAAGATTGCATAGCTGATTTCCTTCCATCCCTTCACACCAATTTTATAGTGAATATTTCTACACATCAAGTGTAATATATGTATACATCTTACTTTAATTTCCTCCATTATCCCATCAATTCGTGTTTAACTTTTTTATTGGTTTTATTTTTTTTACATATTAAATATATAATGAAAGGTGAAATACAGTTTGTATGTGACCATCATAACAATACTAATGTTATGATGATATGAAAGGTGTAATAGTTTGGTCATGATGGTTATGTAAATGACATCAACTACCTGGAAAAGAATACCCAATGCCCACACTATTTTTATTAGTGAAAATTCTCTCAAATGGGCCATGAAAAGTTTAAAATACAATAATAGGCCTAGTTTGAATTTTATACAAAACTAAGCTTTATAAAAGTTTGTTTTCATCTCATAGGCCTAACTTCCAATTCTACCCTTTTAATTTAATTTTATCAACAAAAATGCCATTATGCATTTTATAATTGCTAAAGAAAATAAAATAGAAACTGAAATTACTTAAATGACCCCAATTAAAACATTAACCATTTGTATAACGACCATTTATCACACCTTCACACCCCTCTCTGTTTTCAAAATCGTCCACCATTAACCGATTCTTCTCCACCGTGCTCTTCACAAAAACTCTTCCTTTCTTCTTTTGAAATCACAAAATCCACTCACATCTCCACCACTGTTCTTCATTTGATGTACCTCGTTGTTGTTGTTGTTGTTCGCATTTCTCTAAGCCATCGTCGCTTCTCCTGTGTTGTCGAGTCGTTGTTCTTGCTGCTTTTGTACGAGTTATCGTCGCTGGCGAAGGTGAGTTGCTCTATTTGTTTGTATTTTAGGGTTTTTTTGTCTTCGCATTCGTGTATCTGAACTAGTCAAATGTTGTGGGTCAATAGGTCGAAGGCTGCTTGAAGACACTATCAACATACTTTGAAGACAGAGATTGCAATGGCGTCTAAGGTTAGTTCATTTTTAGGTTTTATTTATTTTTTCTTAAGCGTTGTTGGTTTATAATCATTGTATTGTTGATGTTAGTGTTTGAGTATTTTTCTGTTGATGTTGTGGCTGGATTTGATTTTGCTGGTAAGGCTTGATTTTGCTGATATGGTTTGGTGTTGATGTTCATTGTGCTGATGATGTTGATGTTAATTATGTGTATAATGTGAATACACAATCTTTGTTTTGTTCTTTTTATAACTAGATTATAGATGCATATGTAACTGTATGGTGAGTCTTTTGCACCTGTGGTATGATAATTTTGAATTTTGAATTATGGATTTTGCTTCCTTTGCAAACGTGCTATGTGAATTTTGAGTTGTGAACTGTGATTTAAGAACTGTGATTTGTGAATTTACAACTATGTAATGTGGATTATGATTTGGCATTTGTGAATATTTAATTGTAAATTTCGAATTGCCATTGTGTAGTATGATTTGTGAAACACATTTGTGAATATTTAATGAAACAGATTTGTGACTTGGTGTAAAATCTTATTGTTTGTGAAATATATATTTTCAATGAGTGTGTTTAGTATAATCATCATATGCATATTTATGTGCACTATCAGCATATGTATGTGTGCAAGATATATTCACAGAGCACCCATAAATATGGAACTCCTTTAACAATCTGTGAATACAATTCAGAATCTGTGATTACAATTCACAGTGTGTGAACTATTATTCACTAACAGTTAATATAATACACAAGCTTGCGCACATCATTCACATTTTTATACGGATAATATTTTTTCAATCTTGCAGTAAATGGTTAACATAAGGAGATGGTCAGGGTCCATAGATAAATAGCGCATCAACAATGCTGCCTCATTCAAGGTTTTGAATAACATAAAACCTGTCCAGAAAACAACATGATAAATAAGCATGTGAACTGTTTTTCTTCATTCAAGATATTCAACAGCATTAAGGACCTCTCCAGAAAATATAAAAAATAACTACTCATATAGATAATTTAAGCTAATGAATAAGTCTTAGCCATCTAGTCATGGTTTGCACAAACCGTGTCTTTTTAGTTTGTACATTGCAGTTGCAGTTTAAGTTTCTTGTACCTTGCTGTTATTAATCTTTCCTTTATCAGTTCTGAATTCATCCAGGTACTAGGAAATGCGAAAGGAGCTGTAGCTGTTGTCGTTTCGATTTTGATACTTAGGAATCCTGTCTCTATTACCGGAATGCTTGGTTACTCACTCACAGTATTTGGAGTCATCCTCTATGAAGAAGCGAAGCAGCAAATAATTTTAGAACATCATTATGTACTTTACCACCATATATTTTCTTACAATAGGTACCCAAGACAATGGAACTCTACCGGGGAGAAGACGAGTTTGGGGGCTGAGTAATGTAAGTGAAATCAAATCTGTTTATTATAAGAAAAGAAAGAAACTCTTAATATTCCGGTCTGGCAAACGGGTGCCTATTTTGTATCAGCAACAAATGCAGGTTTAGTATAAAAGTTGGAAGATATAAAAGTTGAATAATAAGCGACTGATTTTGTACTCTGTCTCTATTACTTACCAGCTTGGGTTTATAGAGAAATCATTTAATATTTACTTTATTTTTTATTCTTTAAGGAATACCTTTGTCAAATTGGATCATACAACCAGTCAGTCTTATGTTGTTATTAACATTTGTTGTCAGATTGAATTTACCACCAACAAAAATATTTCGTAGTTTTATAATCCCCTTTGTTTTTTCCCTACTCTGAAATATTCAGACAGTGAACATCAATTATTTTTGAGCACATGGTTGTACTGTGAACAATGCTCACAGACTGTGACCCGTAATCACGGCTATGATCAATGATCACAGTTCGTCCAACGAGTTAGGGAGCTAGTGCAGTCACCATTATTCAAGCCCCTTAACCATTTTTTTTATGAGAAAGTGCTCTTCGGTGGTAGTCCAAAAATGACCCTAAGCCTTAATTGCTCAAAAAATGAGCAAGTATACAAGAATAAGGATGGGGTGGTAAGCATGCATATTCAATTGTGGCCTAAATGTTATGAGATGATGTGGATCACCTTAATATGTTATTTTTAGTTGAAGGATGCTTATTCTTACCTTTTGGGATGCCATAATTGACATTGAAGCTACTGTGATCTCTGATCACAGGTTGTGACCTAAAACACCATTCACAATCTGTGATTGTAGTTCACAGCTACTGTAATACGTAATTAAACATGACTTGAATTATAAATACAGATCATATAATACATAAATAAATACAGTATAGAGTCTATGATTGTAATTCACAGCTAATATACAGCATAGTAAAATACAGATCACACTCCGTGAATAGAGATCACATATAATTATCCTTATCTAACTACACAGGTAATGGTCATACTATGACATAATCGGCTGAGTGTTGTCCAAGGTCTCAGTTTCGGTAGGATCTATGTGAGATGACTGGTCTGCGTTTGTCTCGTCGACACTAGCGGTGCGGAAACAGAACATGTTCTCCTTGTATGACCCGCACCACCATAACGCTTGCAATGCATAACTCTACAGCGCTTTTCTTCTGATCTATCCACATTTGCTGTCCAACTGGTACTCCCGATGGACGACGAAACAGGATTACTACATGTTCTCCTTGTATGACCCAACATTTGACACCTACCATGCTTTTTTTGTCTTGTACCTTCAACAGCTGAACGATATCTCTTTTCTTTAGGTCGACCGGTCTGAGGCTTCTCTATCATAGGAAGGACTGTCATGTTTGATGGCCTCCATGTTTCTGGACCTGGTGCAGGATTGATTGCCTTCCCATACGCACCTTGTAAGAATGCTTTGCTATAATATTCATGACATAACTCACTAACTCTGACTCGGGCAAATCTATATCATAGAAAACCAAATATAATCAAAAGTAGCAACTAAAAGTAAGAATAGTACAAAGTTTTAACGTATTAACAGCCCTCTGTGATTTGTATTCACAAACTATGAACACCATTCACAAACTATGAACATAAATCACAGACTAGATCTGACAAGTCGAAATAAAACTAGTAATTCAACATATAGAATCGACAAAAACAAAATTTTCAATAGCAGCATGTCAAGAAAACCTAAATAGAGATAAATTTATCATACAAAAAGATTGCTAAGGAAGTACATAGGGATCCCCTCCAAGTCTTTCTATATCTCTATCTATCTAACCACTTAACTCAATATAATAGCAGTTTTTGTCCACTGCACTGATGTTTTTTATTACAACAATAGTTTTGGTTCAGTTTCAATATAACAGCAGTTTTCATCACGCCTTATAGTTTCTTTTTGACAGTATTATCATGGCTATAAACAATATACAATTCAAAGACTGTGAACTGCTCAAACATTCAACAACAATATACATCAATATTCACAACCTCCGTATTAAGCCATGAATTATCTACTACCAATTACATATTTATCAATTCACAAACTGTGAATAACAAAGAAATACATGAATAACAAAGACCAACTATTTCAATATAATAGCTTTAAGCATCCAACAATTATTACTATTACAAACCCAAAATGCATCAAATTTAAATCAATAGCTTACCTTTTATATCAAAGAAAACCAAGCAGTCCCACGACCTAGCGGCAGATGAGACACGAGCTAGCGGCAGACTCCCATGACCAGAACCTTACATTCATCAATTCTTCAATTCTCTCCACACCAGTCGACGACTTCAGCAGCAGGATGTAGATTAATTAGGTCGCAATTGGAAAGAATGATGCAAAAGCTTTCAACGAAATCAATAACCATCGACAAAAATGGAGGATTTCAATTCGGAGGAGAAGAAGATGGAGGCTCTCGATGAATTAGGTGAAGAAGAAGTTGAGGCTTCGATCGATTAGGTCGTAATTAGAAAGGATGACAAAAAATCGATAGCTGTCGACGAAAACGGAGGATTTCAATTCGAAGGAGAAGAAGATGGAGGCTTTCATTGTTACAAATGGAGAAGGAGAAGATGGAGGCTTCGATTGATTAGGTTGATGGTGGAGAAAAAGAATGAGGCATCAGTTGAAAGAAGAAGATCGTTTTTTCTGAATTTCATCCGTTGAAGCAAAACAGAACCGGTCCAAACTGGTTGAAGGACAATTTTGGAATGTTTGATTTTCTTTTTTTTTTTTAGTAAATTAAAAATATATTTTTACTATTTTTTTTATTGAAAAGGGTAGTATGGGAAGTTAGGCCTATAGGATGAAAACAAACTTTTAAAAAGCTTAGATTTGTATGATTTTTAAAATGGGCCTATAATTATACTTTAAACTTTTGGTGGGCTATAAATCTAAAGGACCCTTTTTATTATAGTGTTGCCGTATTTTTATTGTCATGTGTCAATATATTATTTAGCTAGCTGAAATAATCAACAAACACTTCATTTAAAGGAAAAGAAATTTGAAACAGTTGAAGAACAAAATGTAAAATTTGAATTCTACTGCTCATTAGTGACATTTGTATATAATGTAATATATATATATATATATATAATATTTAAGTAGTTTTAAAATATCAGGACAATTATATTAAAATAATTTTTGGATAAAAAGACATAAAAAAAATTTTAAAAAATTATATTTTATTAAATTAATTTTAAAATTTGAATTTTGAAAAAAAAATGATTATTTGGGGAATTTTAAAAAAATGGAAAATTATCCTACAGTATATTTAAAAAATATATTTTATTTTTAAATTTATAAAATCTAAAATAATAAATAACAAATTTAAATAAATTTTTATAATAATTTGTTGATAGTGGATTGACCACCCTAGTTCATTCTAAATTATTTTCATTTCTTCTACTGTCCCCCGAATCTCTATTATAAAAAGAAATTTAATTTTCACCACCATCTTAATTATTTATACATTAATTATTATTTTATATTATACATCTATACTTTGTAAAGATTATTTTATATTGAAATTTGAAATGGACTTTCCATGTTATGATAGCATAACGATAGAATGCTTAGGCTCGAATGACTTTCAAAAACAATTTTATTTTATTATATTTTACATATGCTTAGCCTATGTGGGTACTCAATTTGCGATTTAGCATAGATCACCCTCCAAGAGACCAACATAAATAAATTTATTGTAATATTTTAATTAATTCATTCATATTATAAAACTAAATGAATAAGAATTGGATAAAAAGAGGTACTGAATGCAATAAAGGCTTATTTCTGTAAAGTGGCTTAAAAATAAAAATAGAGTCGGGTAAAAGAGAAAAAAACAGTTCAATATTAAATGGAAAATAAATTGGGATCAGAAAATAATCTGGTAATCTTGATTGTATCTTGATATATTGAGAGAATGATATTATTGGTGAAATGGAATGCAGAAGAAAAGAGGAAAAATGTAGAAAACACAGAAGCAGATCACGTATGTATCTATATCATTTATCAGAATGTTTCACATATATATATATATATATATATATACAAAATATGTTGGGTATGTATCGGTTAGCATGATAATTTATGTTGCATGCTTGACAGGTGTTTTATATCATTCACAAATGATAGCCACGTATATGTATATTTCATATGGTGGAATCCATCTAATTGATGTCCACTTACAACACTCTCCCTTGGATTCCACCCATTAACTGTCTCATTAAAACCTTGTCAAAAAAACCCCAGCAAGGGATAAAAACTGGACGAAGGAAAAAGAGTGCAGTTGGTGAATCCAATATTGCAAAATTCTCCCCATGTTTACAACACCCATAAACCTAATTTTCTAATCTGGAGAAATTTCACATTCCAATCTCGTAAACGAGCTTCTCAAACATTGATGTCTGTAATGATTTCGTTAATAGATCGGCGAGATTATTGGAAAATCGGATTTGCTTAACATCGATTTGACCTGTATTCTTATGCTCGTAGGTGTAGAAGAATTTTGGGGAAATTTGTTTAGTTCGATCTCCTTTGACGTAACCTCCCCAAACTTGGGCGATGCATGCAACATTATCTTCAAAAATTACAGTTGTCCCATTCGTAGTTTCAGAGATACCACATGAATTCTGGATATGTTGGATCATTGATCTCAACCAAATACACTCTCGACTGGTTTCATGTAATGCCAATATTTCAGCATGATTTGAGGACGTGGCTACTAAAGTTTGTTTCATAGATCTCCAGGAGATCGCAGTACCATTATATGTGAAAACATAGCCAATTTGAGAACGTCCTTTATGCGGATCCAAAAGGTATCCAGCATCGGCATAACCAGTCAAACCCAGAAATTTATCAGAATTTGTATAAAATTATCCCAAATCTTTCGTACCCTTCAGGTAATGCAAAATAAGTTTGATTCCATTCCAATGACGACGGGTTGGTGTAGAACTATATCTCGCTTATAAATTTACAGCAAACGAGATACCTGGCATCGTACATTGTGCCAAATATAACAGTACACCTATTGCATTTAGATATGGTACTTCAGGACCAATTATTTGTTCGTCATTATCCTTTTGTCGGAATGGATCCTTCTTGGGAATCAACTGTTCTTACAACCATGGGTGTACTTAATGGATGGGCATTATCCATATTAAATCTTTTCAAAAGCTTTTTAATGTATGCTAATTGATACACCAATATACCATTTGATTTATGTTCAATTTCAAGACCAAGAAAATATTTTGTTTTTCCTAAATCTTTCATCTCAAACTCCTTTTTCAAATACTCAGCAGTTTGTTTGATCTCTTCAGGAGTCCCAATGATATTCATATCATCCACATAAACTGCTATAATGGCAAAACCAGACCCTGATTTCTTGATAAAGATACATGGACATATAGTGTTATTCTGGTATCCTTCTTTTATTAAATACTCGCTCAAGCGGTTATACCACATTCTCCCAGATTGTTTCAATCCATACAAGGATTTTTGTAACTTTATGGAATACAAGTTTCGAGATCCCAATCGATATGATTCAGGTAGCTTCAATCCTTCTGGGAGTTTCATGTAAATATCATAATCAAGTGATCCATATAGATACATGGACATATAGTGTTATTCTTGTATCCTTCTTTTATTAAATACTCGCTCAAGCGGTTATACCACATTCTCCCAGATTGTTTCAATCCATACAAGGATTTTTGTAACTTTATGGAATACAAGTTTCGAGATCCCAATCGATATGATTCAGGTAGCTTCAATCCTTCTGGGAGTTTCATGTAAATATCATAATCAAGTGATCCATATAGATACATGGACATATAGTGTTATTCTGGTATCCTTCTTTTATTAAATACTCGCTCAAGCGGTTATACCACATTCTCCCAGATTATTTCAATCCATACAAGGATTTTTGTAACTTTATGGAATACAAGTTTCGAGATCCCAATCGATATGATTCAGGTAGCTTCAATCCTTCTGGGAGTTTCATGTAAATATCATAATCAAGTGATCTATATAGATATGCAGTGACTACATCCATAAGACACATTTCCAGTTTCACAGAAATTGCAAGACTGATAAGAAATCGGAATGTAATAGTATCCATTACAGGGGAATAGGTTTCATCATAATCAATTCCAGGTCTTTGGGAGAAACCTTGAGCAACCAAATGTGCTTTGTATCTCACAATTTAATTTCTTTCATTTCGTTTCCGAACGAATACTCATTTGTAACCAACTAGTTGAACATCTTCAGGTGTTTTCATTATAGGTCCAAAAACTTTTCGTTTATTCAAAGAGTTCAACTCTACCTGGATTTCTTCTTCCCATTTTTTCCAATCATGTTTATTTCTGCATTCTGCCATACTAAGTGGCTCATGATCATCATACAAAATATCTACTGCCACAGTGTAGGAAAATATATCATCAATTTTCATTTCATTTCTATTCCATAATTCGTGATTGAAATTTATAGAAACTTCTTCGTTTTTCGATTCTGATATTCCTTGATCATTTTCTCCTTTAGGGAGATTATTTCAGAGATCTCAACAACTTCTGGGATTTCATTGGATGTGGTTTAGGATCCATATCATTTTTCTTTCTTTTCCTTGGAACTATTTCTTTTGAACCAGGGGGTCTACCACGCTTCTAGCGAGAGATAGGAGTTTCATTTGCTATTTTTTTTAGATTGTCCTTCTGGAACATTTACCCTGACAGGTAAATTAGCAACTTCTATAAAAGACTTGGTTATTTTTGAAGTATCATTAAATGCATTAGGCATTCGATTAGCTATCATTTGTAAATGTAGGATCCTTTGAACTTCTAGTTCACATTGTGGGTTACGTGGATCCATATGCGCAAATGTGGGAACTTTCCATGCTAATTCAAGTTTCTCTTCTGGAGAAATCTTTTCTTTTCCAAGTGACGGAAAATTACTTTCATCAAATTGACAGTCAGCGAATCTAGCTGTAAATAAATCCCCTGTTAATGGTTCCAAATATCTAATAATTGATGGAGAATTAAAACCCACATATATTCCTAAACGTCTTTAGGGTCCCATTTTTGTTCTCTGGGTCGGAGTAATGGGTATATATACAGCACACCCAAATATTTTCAAATGCAAGACATTAGGAGGATGCCAAAATACTAACTGGAAAGGGGAATATTGGTTATAAGCTGTTGGGCGAATACGAATCAATGCAGCAGCATGCAATATAGCATGTCCCCAAATAATCACTGGTAATTTCGAGCTTCGTGCAATTATCTGAAGGTGCTTAATTAATGATTCAGCTAATCCATTTTGGGTATGAACATGCGGCACTGGATGTTCAACATCAATCCCAGATACTTGACAGTATTCATCAAATGCTTTCAATGTAAATTCCCCAGCATTATCAAGTCTTATACTCTTAATAGGGTAATCTAGAAAATGAGCTCGTAATCGAGTAATCTGTGTTAACAGCTTAGCAAAAGCAATATTACGAGTGGATAACAAGCATACATGAGACCATCTTGCGAATGCATCTATCAAAACCATGAAGTAGCAAAATGGTCCATTAGGTGGATGAATGGGTCCACATATATCTCCTTAAATTCTCTGTAAAAATGATGGAGATTCAAAACCTACTTTCGTAAACGGTGGTTTTGTTATCAATTTCCCTTGCAAACATGGGATACATAGGTCCCTATCATTTAGTAGGATTTTATGATTTCTCAGTGGATGCCCTTCTTAATTCGCTATTATTCTTCGCATCATTGTAGATCCCGGATGCCCAAATCGATCATGTCATAGTTGGAATAATTTAGGATAAGAGAACTTCTGGTTCTCGATAGCATGAGTTTCAATATGCCTGCTGGTTGTATAATATAATTCAGATGATGAAATAGATAGCTTTTCAATCACAATCTTCTGGCATGATTTGTTCGAAATAATATCAAATATTCAACACCCTTTTCATCAATTGTTTTCAATATGATATCCATTTATTCTTATATCTTTAAAACTGAGCAAATTTCTTCTAGATTTATGAGAGTATAATGCCTTATCGTTTTCCAATTCAGTGTTATTTGATAACACAATTGAAGCTCTTCCGGAGCCTTCGATCAAATCTACTAGACCTGATATGGATTTCACTTTCACTTGAATTGGAATCAATTCTAGAAAATATTTTGTATCTCTCAAAATCGTATGGGTTGTAGCGCTATCGGCTAAACATATATCTCCAGGTATAACTAATTCTTGATTCGAACCCATAACCTTTAATAAAATGAAACATAACATTAATTGAATGGAAATGTAATATTCATAACTATTTACAAACATTTACAATCAAAACCAAAATTACATTCCACTCCATTTACATTCTAAAACAAGAAAATACATTCACTTGTAATTAACAGTTCCATCACCAATCAGGTTTATCTTCCCATCAGGATCTTCAAAGAAATCAGCAGTTTTCAGATTTGATATGTCGACAGGACCAGTATCACCATCGCCAAAAACATCAGCCATATTCGCTTCATTATTCTTTTCCTTTTCCAGTTCATGTCTCAACTTTTGATAAACTTAAACTACATGCTTGGGAGCGTGACAAGTTCTAGAATAACAAGTGGGGGAACCACATCTATAACAAGGACCACGATTGAACTTTGGTGGTTCTAGAACTTCTTTCCCTTTGCTAGAACTAGCATTGTAAACATTCCACTTCTGGGGAGCATTTGGATTATTGTATGGATGTCCATATTCCTTATTACGAGCACGTCCCTGACCATTTTCAGATCCTCGACCACCTCGGTCATTACCACGTCCATTTCCACAATCATTCTAACGCTCAGAATTACGGCCACGACCACGGCTTGGATTTTCATTATAATGTGCATTCACTTCTGTGAATGCTTGGGTGCCAACAGGGCGTCTTTCACTATTTTTCAACAACAATTGGTTGTGTTTTTTTAGCAATATCCAAATGTCTAATCAAATCATCATATTTTTGGAATTTCATTTCCCGATACTGCTATTGTAAAATTGTTTCGGAAGGATGGAACGTGGTAAATGTCTTATTTAACATTTCATGGTCAGATTTTGTTTCCCCACACATTTTCAGCTTATTCACAATCAAATACATGGCTAAGTTGTATTCACTCACGCTTTTGAAGTCATGAAATCTCAAATTTGCCCATTCATCTCGTGCTTCAGGCAGGATGATCTCATTTTGGCGACTGTATCTAGAAATCAATGCTTGCCACAGATCTGCAGGATCGGTGACTGTCATATACTGATTTTGTAAATCATCAATCAAATGGGTTCGGATTATAATCAAAGCTTTATTCTTTTGTTGCTCAGTTGTTTCATTTTTCTTGTCCAGAGTTTCATACAGGTTTTTGGATTTCAACCTTATCCCACAATCACTCAACCATCTCATATAATTTGCTCCAGAAACCAACAATGGCTCAAATTTGTATCGATTCATTTTCTGCAAAATAGGAACACTTTCTTTAAATTTCCAAATTTTCAGAATTCAATTATTCAACTTCAGGTGAATAATCGTAATTTCCCAATTTTCAGATCTCACTGTTTTTCGTAACCAGAATCACAATTACCAAACACTTTCTGATCTAGAAGATCCATTTAAGTGGCAACCAGAGAGCATACTCGTGTTAATAACATGTTGTAAAAATAAAAATAGAGTCGGGGTAGAAGAGAATAATTAGTTCAATATTAACTGGAAAATAAATTGGGATCAGAAAATAACCTGGTAATCTTGATTGGATCTTGATCTTGAGAGAAGGATATTATTGGTGAAATGGAATGCAGAAGAAAATAGGAAAAATGTAAAAACACATAAGCAAATCACGTATGTATCTATATCATTTATCAGAATGTTTTATATATATATATATACAAAATATATTGGGTATGTATCTGTTAGCATGATAACTTATGTTGCATGCTTGACAGGTGTTTTACATCATTCACAAATGATAGCCATGTACATGTATATTTCATATGGGGGAATTCATCTAATTGATGTCCACTTACAACATAAAGCAATTTATTTCATTAACTTCATTTTCTATTTTTAAAGGAATTCATGTATATGTGTTATTAAACATGTAAAAATGATATACCAACTTGATATATATTATCTAATGTGTCATATACATAATAATATATATGGGTGAAAGTCAATAAATATATAATACTTCCATTTGGATTCTACCAATCGACTGTCTCGTTAAAAACCTTACTAGTAAAAATCCAGTAGAACAAAAGAAATTAGAAAAGGAAAAAAGAGTACAATTGAATCTAGATATTGTACAAAACTCACCCTGATGATAACATCCATGAATTGATCACCTAAATTGAAAAATTTTCTCATTCCGATTCCGTGAAGCAACTTTTCGAATGTGGATGTTAGTAATGTCTTCGTCAATAAATCGACCAAATTGTTTGAAGATTGAATTCGCTTCACGTTGATTTGTCTGGATTTTAGGAGCTCGTGAGTGCAGAAAAATTTAGGAGATATGTGATTCATTCTATTCCCTTTGATGTACCCACCTTTCACTTGAGTGATACAGGCAACATTTCTTCATAAATAATTGTTGGCTCATTCGATATTTGTGGGATTCCACATGAACTCAGGATATAATGTATAACCGATCTCAACAAAACACATTCTCGACAGGCTTCATGCAATGCCAAAATTTCAGCATGATTTGAAGAAGTAGCAACCAAAGTTTGCTCTATGGATCTCCAAGAGATAGTTGTGCCATTTTATGTAAAAATATATCCAGATTGAGAATGAGCTTTATGCGGATCTGAAAGATAGCCACCATCAGCATAACCAATGAATCCAGAAGAATTATCCAAATTTGAATAAAACAATCCCAAATCAATAGTTCCCCGAAGGTATCTGAGAATATGTTTAATTTCATTCCAGTGGCAACGAGTCAGGGCAGAACTGTATCTATTCAGTAAATTTATAGCAAAAGCAATATCTGATCTCGTACATTGTGCTAGTTATAGAAGGGTACAAATTGTGCTCAAATATGGTGTTCCAGAATCCAAAATATTTTCATCATCATCTTTGGGTCTGAATGGATCCTTTTTGGGATTAAGAGAACGAACGACCATGGGGGAACGTATTTCATCTTTATTATGAATTCATCTCCTCACGGTGTTCCAGAATCCAAAATATTTTCATCATCATCTTTGGGTCTGAATAGATCCTTTTTGGGATTAAGAGAACGAACAACCATCGGGGAACGTATTTCACATTTTCTATGAATTCATCTTTTCACGGTGCAATGCTTTTCAAGTGGATCCTAAACTCTAGATTTCATATGAAACATATTAGATATATGGAATTAAACTGGTTCCCTTCACAGAAAAAAAAATTTCTTTCATATAAAAACTTAATCTCCTGCACTGATGAACACGTTTCGAGTGGAGTCTAGATTTTGGACTCCTCCTGAAACACATTTTGACCTTAGTATGAATTCATCTTCCCATTATACAAGGCACTTCATGTAAACTACGAACTCTACTTGAAACGAATTTGTTTAAATCTAACAAACCATCAATGTAATGTTATAATGGTTCATTGTAAGACACAACAGCATTCTGAGGGTAAAATCACCAATCAACTCAAATTACACCTATATCCAAAGTTATTAACAAGCAATCACCAAATTCGACATGAAATACTAACTTAGTACAATGAAACGAGTTTAAACTTATTTACATTCGAAGAAAAAGGATGTAGATATTCATACTGTTTGTGATCAACATAAAAATATCACAACATTTGTATGACAAGTATTAGATTTTCTTTAACTGTTCGAAAGAATCTTAACCAGCTTATACAACAAAACACAAGTACTGCATACTACAGAACTAACATAGAATGTCATTATCATCCCTACTCAACCATGGGATCAACATATCCAAAATCTGCATTTTCTTCATTTCCTTCGTTTGCTATTGCATCCTATTCACGGCCATTTCCACTAGCTTGTTCTCCTTCTACTTCTCTGTTTTCAATATTGTTAACCCTTTCATCCAAATTTTCAAGCATGTTTATTATTTAATATTGTCAATTATGTATTTTGGCCATAAACTCGACCAATCCACCTCTCGTATCTTCACATCTTCCTCCAAATTCAGCCCTTTCATCCTCGACAAAATCATTATTAAAAAATGCACAGTCAAAATATAAAACGACAATGAATTGAATAAAGTTTAAAAGTAAATCGACAAAGGCTTGTTGTTTAAGCAATGTCCTTAAACAAAATTTTCCTACTTCCGTTTGGTTGCTAAGAAGTTCACGGATGAGTTTCTGTCCCAGGATATAACTGCCGACTTTTTTTATGAAGCAATGTCAAAAAAAAGTCTAGGAAAGAACGTTTGTGAAATTTGAGCCAAAGATTTGTTTTGATTGTAAGAAGAAGACGAGTTTCAATTAATTGTTACTTGTCAACTTTTTCTTTCCAATTTATGATAACTACAAGTTATTTTATAACCGTCATGACTTTATTTAATTTAAATTCAAAAATTAATTTATAATTATTTGAGAACTCAAGACCAAGAGCCCCAAGACCAAATCTCTGACATTTATATATGATTAATTCAAAGTGGGCTATAGTATATTAGAATGAGGTGGGTTTATTATTATTATTTTTTATTTATAATACTTAAATGGATAGAAAAATAACTTTATATTTTAAATATGGGACAATTTCGAACTTTTATATTTTAAAAATATTTTTAATTTCTTAAAGTGTAATATTGTAATTTTGATTAAGTATTAAGAACAAATGTCACATGGGATGAAAATAAAGTTTTGAAAAGTTTACAAATAAAAATTAAAATTTTAAAAGTATCTCCAATGCTGATTTCAAGTCTCTCTTTTCTAGGTGCACTTACTTAACACTCTGCATCCTAGGACCATAATGAGGAAGGGAATTAATTTAGTTTATTGGAAGATTTAACTACTTGACTTTTTAAAATAATAAATACATGTACATTAATTATGCTTTTTAATTATTTATTATATATATTATTTTTATTTTCTTTTATTTTTACTTTTTATGTTTTACTATTTTTTTTTTCAAAATAAAAAATAGGAGATAATTGTTTTGTAATTGTTAGATTTTAGTTTTTTAACTTTTTTTTTTCTAGCAGTTTGTTACCTATAAATTTTATTGAAACATATGTTATGTTAAAAAAAATAATTATTATACATTTTTCAATTTAAAAAATATTATAAATTTAAATTTTTTAAATATACTTTTATAATTTCAAATTAACAATAATTAAATTTATATTATATATATAATATAAATTAAACAATAAATAATTATTTGGGACTCAAAATACATTAATAAAAGTCTCAAATTGATTGATAAGAGGTATAAGTTATATGAGATGGCAAGTAGACTCAATATGAGAGATACATCATATATGCTTGTAGTGGTTCGGAACTACAGTTGATCCGGACAGATTGGACCGGATGGTTCAGGGCTCGTTTGGGACCGATTCCAAATGTCAAGGTATCCTGCAAAAGAGTAAGAAACGTCCGAGCGGACCTGGGGACACCGGTGTGGTGTCTGCCGTAGGCACTCCGACGCTCAAGTCAGTCCTAAACTGTAAACTGGTAAGAAAGTAAACGAACAAAATGAATGTTTAACTCCCTGTTATCAATGGTTCCTTTCGGAAGGATGGCCTCGGAAGGCAGTTGACAGACACTTGAGTGTGATATGGACTTGGATAACCGTGATCGGCGAAGTGACCAGAATCTTCAAATGCTCACCGGAGTGCTATCAGAGGTAGCGGAAGCTTGAGTAGCAATTTCAGTAGAGTTTTGGTAAGCAAAAATGAGTGTCCCCGTTTGCGAGGTCAAGCTTGCTATTTATAGAGGCTTTGGTGGCTGTTACCTGATCCCAATGAGATTCTCGCGAAACGATCTCAGCAGAATCCGGGATTTCCTCAACAGCTCGCTTACTCGGTTGACGGGCCTCGGAAGGATTAGGCAGCCTCGGAATTACTGGGCCAGGGTCTCTCAGAATCAGCAGGCCTGAGCCTGGGCCTGGGCTTTGATTCCGAACTGGGCTTGGATTTCCAGCCCACTACAAATTCCCCCATCCATCCGTATGGATGGTTCCGAGCGGATGGATGAATACGAAATGGTTGGTGACCCACTAGTCCTTTCCAGCTGTCAATAGATGTCACATCAGGAGAAACTCTCCATTGGGAAGCCGACACGTGTGGAGGCTTCTTCAGGAAGCTTCGCCTTTTTACCTACCCGCGCCTATAAATAGGCTCGTAGGCTTCCCTTCTTCCATTTCTACTCTCTCGTTCTCTCACATTGCCTTTGAAAACCTAGAGATCAATTTTCAACAAAGTTTGTGCTCCTTCCAGGTTGTTATCAACACTTGTTTCGACTCGCATTAAGGTAAAGCTTGTCAATATCCCTTTCTTTTTCTCACTGTTTTTCTTTTATATCGTCGGTGCTTAATTTTGGGTTCGTCGGAGAAGATGAAGGGACTTGAGGTTGAATGTGGTTGAGTTGTGAAACTAAATATAATTCTTGGCCCTCTGGAAGTTTGTAACACGTTTCCGGTTTTTTTGGTTACTTTCCGGCGATTTTTGGACCAAAACCTGGTTTCTCCGGCTAACCGGAAAAGTCCTCTGTTCTGACTGTCGAACTTTCCGATTAGGTAAGTTAAGGGAGTCTACAAAATCAGAGATCCGAAGGATAATGGGCGAGAGTCCGTCCAGAGACAAAAGCAGTCCATCTACTTCCGGATCTAGGGGTGGTTCTAACAGTTTCGATTTGATTCCGAGAACCATTGAGAGGCTCTGTTCTGAATTTCAAAGGGAAAGTTCTGCACAGCCGAGGCCGGCTGGAATAATAGTTGAAGTTGTGGATGAGGTAACCGGCCGTGAGGTTAATTTTCCGTCAGCTTTTGGTCCCTAGGGCATCCAAAAGAAAGACTGTCCTTCAATTATTCATCCGGAACAAATGGAAGCCATAAGGGAAGCTTATCGTATTCCGAATGATGTAGAGATCCGTGCCCCTGAAAATAATGAGAGAGTTGACTGGGTCGTGGATGGATGGACTCCGATGTATACCATTCTACTAAGTATGGGACTCAGGTTCCCCATCGGAGGGATGCTTCGGAAGCTTTGTAAATGGCTATGGATTTTTTCGAGCCAAGTCAACCCCAATACTATGAGAATATTACGGTCATTTGACGAAATGACCGAGGTGAAAGGGGTACACTGCGAAGTTGCATATGTATATTTTGCATATTCCGTTCAAAAGGTTAACGGTGATCCGGGTCGAGTTAACCTTCAGTGTCATTCGGATCAGACTCGTGTGTTTTTGAACCCCGCTACCTGTGACAAAGGATGGAAGGAGCGATAATTCTTTGTCTCGGGTCACTGGAGGGAGGAGATAGATGGTGATATCCATCTTAGTGTACTCTTGAGCCATGTACGAATTTATCCGAGCGGACTGGATCTCGAAAGGCTTTTCCTTTTTCTCGTGCGCATTTGTTGCTTGTATATGTTAATTATGTGTTTATATATATATATATATATATTCAGTGGAACTAGGAAAGGGTAACTGTCTGTGCGGACTTAACAGCGAGGCTGTTATCGAGAGGATTTTACGATTCGATCCGGAGATCAGAGACCTCTTGTTTTTAGTTCCCATCCTTCCCGATCCCACAAAGAAAGGCCAAGGTCCGAAGATGACTGGTCAGAACCCTCGGAAGAATAAGGAGAAAAAGGGTTTGAAAGCAGCCGCAGCTCTCCGGTACCTGATGGACCAAAGGCCGAAAGGCATTACCATTGAGGGTCCTTCCGAGGCGAGGAAGGACGAGGGTAAAGAAAAAGAGAAAGCTGCGCCGGTGTCGGCTTGGAAGCCGAATAAGGACAAGGGGATCGTCTTGGTGTGTCGTCGGGAGGAGGAAGACACCAATCGCCCCTCCTCTAAGAAATAAAGGGGTTCTTCTCCCGAGATCCAAATTATTAAAAAGGATTCCGGGTCTGGGACCCGGACTTTGACTGTGCCTACTGGCATTTCGTTTTTTAAGGAGCCGAAGGTGGCTCTTGATGTTTTGAGGGGGATGGTCCAGGAGGAGGACTAGAAATTTCTCTACAAGAGGCGTAATCACCTTGTTGATGAGCTTCTTTTTGCGAGCCATAAGGTAATTTCTACACTTGATTTTCTGTATGTTCCGGTCGGAATTATATCTCTTTCCTTTTGTTTTTCAGTCGGTTCAGATAGGTCATGCTTTTGACTAAGAGTGGGACAGACATGTCTCCATCGTGAAGAAGGCCCGTGCTGATAGGGACTCTTCGAAGAAGGACAGAGAAGATGTCCAGATGAAGCTCGATGTTGCAATTTCCAAGCTAGGAAACTTAAGGTTGATAGCTCAAGACAAAGAAAAGGAGCTAGCCACCGAAAGGGAGAAAAACAAGAAGGCCTTGGAAGAGGCGTCCATGTTGAAGGGTACAATCGAGTCCCAAACCTCCTGGATGTCTGAGATGGCGGTTAGCCTTGCCGAGGCGGTTGGAAGGACCAAGCAGGTTGAAGCTAAGGCAGAGGTTGAGGCAAAGGGCAGGGTATACCAGAAATTTTTGGCTGGTACCTTATCCAAGACTGTGGCCGAGAGGAGGTTCGACTACTGACTTCAATTGGCCGAGACAACTGGTGCTCAGATTCCGAGTTCTGCTGAGGATACTGACTCGGAGAAGGAAGAGGAGGCAGGTGCCGAGGAGCAGGAAGAGGAAGAGGACGGAGAGGAGGAGCAGAAGGATAATGAGGTCGCTTCTGAGGCCGAGAAGGATAATGAGGTCGCTTCTGAGGCCGAGAAGGGGGCTGAAGAAGAGATATCTACGGCGGTCGAGGTGGAGCCGATCTCTGTTGCTCATCCTTCTACGGGAGCTGTTGCCACTAATCAAGACATCGAGGCGGATCTAGTCCTCGATGATTTAGCAGTCTAGTTCCTTTTGCATTGTTCTCTGCTTTACGTACTTTTCCTTCTCTCTTCCGCATAAATGAAAATTATTCTTTTTGCTGTTTCTTCCGATTCCTTTCTATGAATGTTCTCAAGTATTGAAACGGAAATGAATGGAATGTATATGGAACTTAATAAAAGCATTCAGAAATGAATTTCAAATAACAAATGATCCGAGTCGATGCTCGGTTTTCATTAACTGAATTGGAATCATCCTTTCGGATGTAACAACTTTGGTCTTTTTAGAAGATAATTTACAGTAGTCCTATCAGACTTTTCGATTTTGTTATCCTTTCGGTCTTGTGTACACAATACGATTAGTGGTCAACTTTGTACAAGTGTTGATTCGTAAAATAGAAGCGCTGCGTGGGGTCTTATTTTGTGCCCGAGCGAAATTTTCAAGACGTTTATTATTTTGAGCTCAGTTTCTTTGTTCAATTCTTCATTTTGAGGGTTTTTCCATGCTCTTGTTCAGGGTTTTGGTGCAGATACCTCGCAAAAAACGAACTTTTGGGGTTAGAGCATGATTCAGAACCTTTGTTATACAGACTTATATGCCTTGATTCGTTAGTCATTTTCCAGGATGTGTGGGCGTTTTGCCTTTGATTCCGTATTACCTGAGATTTTAACACTAGGTGAGGGAGGTCCTCAACGTATTGAGGACCCTCCGATGCTTAAGTCAGTAATCAATTTAAAAGGAAAATCGAAATTGACGATGTAAAAAAAGGTTCTTTAGAAGAACCTGATTTTCCACCATAGTGGGTTAATGGTCTGGATGGACGTTGGCTTCTGACTGCAAAGCGACAAGAGGGTTAGGATGGTCCTCAACTTATTGAGGACCCTCCGATGCTTAAGTCAGTAATTGATTCTGAAGGCAAATGAAAATTGAAAAATATTTGAATGTAAAGAATTTATAGTTTGAGGTCGGAACCTGGTCCCCGGAGAGCATGGGGTTTCGTTTGTTTAGAACTAGAACTTCTTCAAGTGAACTGCATTCCAGGTGTTTCGGATTGCTTTGCCGGCTTCATCTTGAAGTTGGTACGCTCCTTTGCCTATTATTCTGTAATCTGGTACGGACCTTCCCAGGACTCATCTAGTTTGTTTGCGGTGAAGTTTTTTCGAAGTACCCAATCCCCCACGGAAAAAGTTCTTGCCCGGATGGATTTGTTGTAAGCCTTTTCAATGGTTCTTTTGTAATTTTGCATTTTTATCTCGGAACCTTCTCGCGGTTCGTTGATCGTGGTGAGATCAAAGTCCAACATAACTTGAATCTGATCGTGGAGCGAATATTGTCTGAATCCTACGTCGAAAGGGAGTACTGCTTCGACCCCAAAAACTAGAGAGAAAGAAGTTTAACCTGTCGGAACTCTGGGAGTTGTTCAGTAAGACCATAGAACGCCAGAAAACTCTTGGACTCATGCACCCTTGTGTTTCCCCAGTCTTTTCTTAAGAATGGCCATGAGGGTCTTGTTTGTTGCCTCAGCCTATCCATTTGCTTTTGGATATCTGGGGGTAGAGAAGTTTAGTTTGATATTCCAAGTGATGCAGAAGTCTTTAAATACCTTGGATATAAATTGCGAGCCATTGTCTGTGACTATTTCATTCGGAACTCCGAATCGGTAGAGAATGTGTTTCTACACGAAGTTTCTGATAGCCAAGTCTGTGACTTTGGCAAACGCTTCAGCTTCTACCCACTTGGTGTAGTAATCCGTGACAAGGAGGATGAACCTTTCACCTTTCCCATGAGCAGGTGGAAGTGGTCCCACTATGTCCATTCCCCACTTAGAGAAAGGCCATGGAGATGAAATTCCGTGCAGAAGTTCGGCCGGAGCATGAATATAACTTCTATACCTTTGGCAACTTTCACATCTCTTGGCTAATTCTTTTGCGTCTGATTTCATGGTTGGCCAATAATACCCGGCTCGGAAGCATCTGAACGCTAGGATTCTTCCCCCAGAATGGTTCCCAGCTTGACCATTGTTAAGTTCTTGTAAGACCCTCTTCGCGTTGTATTCATCCAAGCATAATTGATAAGGACCGCTGAGGGATCTTCTGTAGAGTATCCCTTCAATCACTGCAAATCTGGCTGCGGATGTGCGTAACTTTCGAGCTGAAACTTTATCTTGGGGCAACAAACCGGATTGGATATACTCAAGAATCGGTTTGATCCAACTTTCTTGTGGATTGTTGACCGGAAAGACCTCGGATTCGAGTAGTTCCGTCTTAATGGAAGATTTTTCGATGTGTCCGTGCAGAATGTACCTGGTGCCTAGATCTTTGACCGCTGATCCGTAAGAGGCTAGAGCGTTTGCGCGGCTGTTTTCCCCCTTGGAATTTGTTCAAACGATATTGTCAGGAACGATTGTTGGAAGGTTTGAACTAATTCAAGGTAGGCCTTCATCCTATCGTCCTTCGTTTGATAAGCTCTAGTGACTTGGCTTACAACTAGTTGAGAGTCGCATTTGACCAGCAAATTCTTGATGTGTAGGCTTTGGGCTAGTTTTAAACCGGCGATCAACGCTTCATATTCTGCTTCGTTGTTGGTGACTGGAAAATTGCAATGTAAGGAATGTTCTAGTAGTTGTCCATTCAGATTTATCAACACAATCCCCGAACCGCCTCCTTGTGAGTTGCTAGCACCATCGACCTCTAGAATTCATGACTCGGACTTCTCTTCCGTAGTGCTGACGGTCTGAGGAGGGATTGCAAAGTCTGTCACAAAATCGGCTAGTGCTTGCGATTTTATGGCTGTAAGAGGTTTGTAGTTGATGTCAAATTGACTCGATTCTACAACCCACTTCATCATCCGCCCGGATACTTCAGGTTTATGCAAAATCGCCCTGATTGGGTAGGATGAAATAACAGTTATTAGATGGGCTTGGAAATAGGGTCTTAGTTTCCGAGAGGCTGACACTAGGGCCAGGGCGAGCTTTTCCATACTACTGTACCTTGTTTCTGCATTTGCGAGAGACTTACTGGTATAGTAGATTGGTTACTGAGTTTTTCCTTCCTCTTGGACCAAGACGGCGCTGACCGCTGCTTCGGAAACTGCCAGGTATATGTGTAACATTTCCCTAGATTTTGGTTTGGCCAAAACTGGTGCCTTTGCAAGGTGGAGTTGAACTTTTTGCAAGGCTTCTTCACACGATCTAGACCAGTCGAAGTTCGTGCCCTTCTGAAGTAGCTAGAAAAGGGGTTTGAGATATTCGGAAGATCTCGGAAGAAATCGATTGAGGGCTGCGATTCTTCCGGTCAGACGTTGGATGTCTTTCTTGTTTTCCGGAGTCTGAATTCTTACAACACCTTCCAATTGACTCGGATTTGCATCTATCCCCCTTTTTGTTACCATGAATCTGAGGAATTGGCCGGAACCAACTCCAAATGAGCATTTTGTCGGATTCAATTTCATGTTGTACTGTCTCAAGATTTGGAAGGCTTCTTGTAGGTGTTCGATATACTGTTAAGCTTTTAGCGATTTCACAAGCATATCGTCTACGTAAACTTCCATAGTCTTTCCAATTTGTTCGGAGAACATTCGGTTGACTAGACATTGATATGTTGCACCAACGTTTTTCAACCCGAAAGGCATCACGTTGTAACAGTAAGTACCTCTTTCGGTTATGAATACCGTTTTTTCCGGATCTGCTGGGTCCATCTTGATTTGATTGTACCCCGAGAAGGCATCCATGAAGCTTAAGAGTTCATGTCCCGCAGTCACATCCACCATTGTATCAATATGAGGGAGAGGGAACAGGTCTTTTGGACATGATTTATTTAGGTCGGAATAGTCTACACATACCCGCCACTTGCCGTTTTTCTTTCTGACGACGACGACGTTGGCTAACTAGTCTGGATATTTCACTTCTCGGTCCATACCATTCTTCAGAAGGTTTTGTACCTCTTCGTTGACGATTTGGTTCCTTTCCGAGGTGAATTTTCTCCTCTTTTTCTTGATGGGCTTAGCCTTAGGATCGACTCCTAGTTTGTGGGCAATAATGCATGTGTCGATACCTGTCATGTCCGCGTCGGACCAAGCAAAGCAGTTGAGGTTAGCCGAAATCAGGGTTAGGAGTTTACCTCTAAGTTCCGGACCGAGTGCTATGCCGATCTAGATCTTCCTTTCGGAATCTTCCGGATTGATTTGGACTTCCTCTTCTGGCACCAGAACTTCCATTTGGCCGTGCGCGGGAGCTCCGTTCTGTAATTGCTATGCTGTTGGAGCTTTCTTGAAGCTGGTGTGGTAGCATTCCCTTGATGCTTTCTGATCTCCTTTGATTTCTTTGATCCCCCATTTGGTAGGGAATCAAAGAGTTTGGTGACAGCTCGAAGGGACAACCTTCATCTCGTGGATCCAAGGTCTCCCCATAATTAAATTGTACGATGATTGTGCATCTACTAGGAGAAACCTGGTCACGATGCCACCTGCAAAAATAGGCAAAACGACCTCACCTACAGTCTGCTTCGATTCTCCACTGAATCCGGCGAGTGTTGTCATGCTTTGGATGATGAGTGGCTCATCCCGATGCATTTCCTTGAGAGCCGGAAGGAACATGATGTTCGTCGAGCTTCCGTTGTCAACAAGGACCCTCTTCAACTTGCAGTTAGCTATTTGCAAAGTTATGACCAGCGCATTGTGGTGCGGGTCTGCAAGTTCCTGCATGTCTTGGTCAGAAAATGATAGTTCATAGGTAAGAGGGGTTTTACCTGGCCGGACGGAAGTTTCATTGACGCTGACTAGCTCTCGAGCGTATCTTTTCGCGGAACTTTGGGTTATTCCGCTCACCGCTGAGCCACGGTGAATAACTCCAATTATCCGCTCGACTTCTGGAGCTTCGTTAGGCATTTCAATCACTTTGGACTCGTGGCGCTTCTCTTCGGACTTTTCAAGGGTCTGCTATCCTTTGTCGGACAAAAACTCATGCAGGCGTCCTTTCTTCAATAGGTAAGGTACTTCAAACCGTAATGCCACGCAATCCTCTGTTCTATGGATGTGGTCATTATGAAATTGACAAAATTTGTTTTTATCTCTCTGGTGTGCGGGAGTCCGCATTTGTTCTCGCCAAGTAACAGAGGACCCCATGTCTTTCATTACAGCGACTAAGGCTTTTGGCTTTATGGTTAGATCATAGGTCGGAACCGGTCGCTTTGGTTTGTTTTCACCGTTCCTACCTGAGGTTCTGGACGGACCCGAGTTGGGGCGAGGGTCATGCCTTTTGTATGGCTCGAACCTCCCCCTGTGAGGTTTGTTGTTGCGCTGCTCGGACTTACCATTTGCTCTGGTTTTAGCCATGGCGGCACTTGCAGGGTCTTCTTCCAGTTTGATTTTCCGAGTAGCGATTGCTAGGGATTCCTCCAGCGTCCGAGACTCGCATTCCGTCAGCTGCTCGTATAGACGAGAGAATGGGGGTAGTCCCTTCCAAAACACAGTCGCGGCGGTTGATTCCACAACATCTGGGATTTTGATGTACTCACTGGTGAAGCGAGAAACATACTCTCGGAGGCTTTCACCTTCTTTCTTGGCCACGAAAAACAAGTGATCCGTGGTTAACCTGAAACGCCTGTGGCTAGAAAACTTGACAACAAAATCATCCACAAGTTGAGAGAAAGAATGAATTGAGTTATTCGGAAGATTAAGAAACCAGGTTAGGGCTGGACCGCCCAAACTACTACCAAACGTCTTGCAAGTTATGGCTTCGCGAGTGTCGCTCGGAAGGTTCACCATGGACATCTCCTGGCGGTACTCGGCCACGTGCTCTGCCGGGTCCAATCCCCTCGGAACTTGTGGAAGGTTGGGAGGATACTCCTCTTCGGCATCTCCACCATCGCGATCCTATCAACAAATGGAGAGAGGATGTGGGTGTCCACAGCAGAGCGTTCAAATGGTATCGGAATGCCAAGAATAGTCCTGATGACGGCATGGAAGTTTGTAGCCTCTTTTGCCATGCCTCTTTTGATCTCCTGGATCTCTGATAGGAGAAGCCTATTGGCTTCAAGATTGATTGTATTGTCACCGTTCACGTTTGTGGTAGTGCCATTGTTGGACATATTGTTCATCCGCTGCGTGAGCTCCTGGTTTGCTGCATTGGTTCTGGCATTCTCTTTTTCTAGCTGGCGCATGCGTTCCATTATTGCTCTAAGCTGTTGCTCATCAGTCGAATCGTTAGCCATGAGAAGAGTAGCGAATTTTGAAACAACAGAAGAAGATAAAAGAGATTAGTTTTGCAGGAAACTTATCGTCGGCCCCACGGTGGGCGCCAAACTGTAGTGGTTCGGAACTACAGTTGTTCCGGACTGACTGGACTGGATGGTTTAGGGCTCGTTTGGGACCGATTCCAAATGTCAAGGTATCCTGCAAAAGAGTAAGAAATGTCCAAACGAACCCTGAACCATCCGGTCCAGTCAGTCCAGATCAACTGTAGTTCCGAACTCCTACAATGCTCTAATATCAAAAACTAAAATCAATATTTACTGACACTCATTTTGGAAAGTTTTCAAATGAAAGAAAAAACTAATAAATTAATTAATATTATATGTAACTACGTAATTTAATATAAAAATCTTTTATGTAAAATCATCTAGCATTTTTTTAAAATCATCTGTCATCAGGCGGTTCTACTCTTTTTTATTATAACTAGTCAATATTCTCGCCCCTTGCGTAATTATTTAATATGAATTTAGTACTATTTAAATTAATAATTTTAAAAATATATATTATAAATAATGTTGTTTAAAATATATTATACGTTAATATATTAATATTAATTAGTGAAATAATATAAATATTAATAATAAAGTAATCAAAATATGACCTAAGAGCATGTAGAATGCTCCGTCCCACTTGTTGAAAAAGTGGGATTTGAATGAAAAAAACTATCGCCGCACATTGTAATAGCAATTTGATGTGGGGCGCGGCCCAGTTTGTTGGGACGGTCCCGGTTGTTTTTTTGTTTTAAAAATTGTCAAATCAATATTAATTAATATTGATTTGGTCTCATTTCTTTATCCTGATTCGTAGTATACAACTTAAATGGTCAAGTGGAGTCATCCATTTAAAAATGAAATAAATTAATGATTTTATATTTTTAATATAAAAATTAATAAATAATAAATAAGATCATAATCTGGGACTCAAATCTGGGACTCAGCATTGTATAAATAATTGTTAATAGAGACAGTTGTTGACGTGGCAAAATTGGGACTTAAAAGTATTCTCGCACATTTGGGACTTAAAAGTGTCCTCGCACATTCTACATGCTCTAACTCTCCATTTTTTATTATATAATGATTACGATCTAGTATTAATTCAATATTAAATTATAATATTAACTACTTCCGCTTAATAGTTAAGAAATGTGGATAGATTTTAACTTTTTATTTTTTTATATTATTAATTTATATTAATTAAATATTAATTAGTCATTTGGTATTATTAAAATTAATTCATTTGTTATGAATAATAGTGTCTAATAATTGGTTGTTTTATAATATTAATATTAGATTGAACTTGATTGAATTTATACATTCATTTGTTAATTATTTACTTGACTTAAAGATATTTTTTATATATTCAAAGGTCAATTTATATATTTCTTATTTTTTAATATTATTTTGATTAGTACAAATACTAATGGATAACGATTAGTTATTTTTAAAATAAATTTATTTATTATGATTAGTGATCGATAATTTTTTACTCTTTTTTTTTCAAATAAAATTATTTTAAAAAAATACATTAGCAATAATGTTCAAATATGCTGATGAGAAATTATTATAATAGTATGCATATACTTCTTCTTTTTTTCGCTTTTTATTTGACTGAATTACGAAAAATTAACTTATTCTGAAATTATACATAACATAAAATATAGAGTTACATAAAATTATAGAATTTTATCATGTTTTGTCATTATTTCATCAGTAAATACCATGTCAATACTAAACTCTACCTTTTAATATATATATATATATATATACTATTTATTTGAAAGGATCTCTCATAATACCCTTAAAACTTTAATATAAACTTTAGCTATTTTTCATTTCTTGGAGTGATTAAAATAATAATAATAATAATAATAATAACACTACATTAATACCATAGTATGTACAAAACATGAAAGAGTGAATATATTTCTGAACACAAAACTAATCAAAATAAGAGCGAATACAACTTTGTTAAATCTAAATAGGATATCAATTTAAATTTTAAACATCCATAATTAATATATATATATATATATTTAAAGTAACTAAATATGTAGGGGAAAAATATAGAAACAATATGTCTCCACATTCACTTATATGTATAAACTCTCATTATCGTCGTCAAAATGCAAATGATAGGAAGAGGAGATGAGAGAGATAAACATATTAACCAAAGAAATGTGAGAGTTTAACTTTCTAATATGTGAATACATTTGAAGAGAGTGGGGTTTATATAGAGATGTTAATAAAAGCAGTTATAGAATTGGAAAAACTAAAAGTTACTTAGATATGAAGTTGACTTTTCATATTTAGCTATTACTTATTAACATTTATTTATCTTTAATACATAATATATATTTAATAATTTTTAATTTATATTTTGTAATGGCAATTGTGTATAAATAGTATAACAATTGTAATGTCAACTCTATTAGTAGAATGCATGAATTTTAGACATGCCACATCATCAGTTTTGGAACTCTTTTGGAACTCTTTTATATAGATATATAGATAGTATATTAGAGATGCTCTTTACCTGTGCACAAGATCTGCTATGTCCACTATATTGTTTCATGAATGCAACTCTAAGTTTATACTGAATTAATTAAGTACAGTTAGAATTATATTCGTATCTCAAATAAGCTCTTTCTCATCTGAAACCCACTTTAGACAGGATAAAAGCAAATGGTACCTAAAATAAAGCAATAAGGATGCTTCAAAATAACTTCATGACATGCCAATCCGAGCTACCAAAATAACATTAAGACATATGTTCAAGAACCCATCATTTTATCCCACAACAGAAACTGGAGATATTTAAAATTTTTATATACCAACACCAAACACTAAACAAGTGATACATGCACTCCAACTCCAAGACTCCCGTGAATATCCGAGGTTCACACTTGCTCGTACCGGTTCTCAAAAGTTTTAAAATTCACAAATATGAATGGGTTTGCGCAATTTCCACCAAGCAAATAAGCAGATGAATTTTAAAACAATGGCAAAACTGTTGTGAAAAGCAAAGTTTTGTTTCGAAATAGACTAGAAGAATTGTCTTTCTTATGAAGAAAAAAACGACTCGATATAATCATCACTCATCTGCCTGTCACTGCCTTCAAAACCAAGATTTTTAAATGTGATAAAACATATAGCAGTACTCAAATAAAAAAGGTCATATGTGAAAAAAATATAAGACCAGGACTGACATTTCTATGTATGACACTTGTCTGAAGTAGTCAGTGCGCATAAGTATGAGATAAGGTTTCTGCAGGACACAACTGCTTAGACCAACAATCTTACTTTCTATTTGTATTTCAAAATGCAAATAAAGGGATGGACTGCACCAGGAATCATATTCAAAATGATTAATTCTCGAAATGAGTGACAGATCAACAAACCTTGTAGAGTCTGGCGGAGCTCTTTTGAAACAGCCGCCTTCTGGTTCAGTTTTATGTCTATGTTGATATCTTATAGTAAAATACGGGACTGGAATGCAGAGATTTGTAAGACAAATCAATTAGTAAATTTCAGACCAAAACATCAGAAATCTCTATCCACTGTACTTTAGCAGATTGAAAAAAGGAAAAGGAGAAACTGTCAATAAACTCTAAAATAACATTGCAATTTACATCATCTCAGTCATTGCTATCAGTATTTAATCCATAATTCCATTATTATTAGCAGGAACTCCCTCCTCCAGAGAAAACTTATCACACAATATTTTGTTCTGTTCAGTTTGGTCTCATCATTTTTTACTGACTGCTGTCAGGTCTTTTTTCTTTTTAAAAATAAATCTAACAATATACAAAAAGAAAGACAGCAAAATGTTTTCTCTCTAAGGGCAGCTCAGTGCCGCAACTATCACAAATCTCAACATGATAAACAAAATTCAGAGTAATGTATAATGGATGGCAAATTCTTTATTATATCTAAATCTAAATAATACAGAAGACAAAAATCATTGATACCAAAAACTAAGATCTAAACAGTGTTTTAAGTCCAAATACCAAAATACCATATCATCAAACAAGAACAATTTGCACAAAAACTTTGTCAGAAAGGAAAATATAGATAAAAATCGCAGCAGAATAGCAAAACAAGGATATCTAAATCAATTGAAACCCTACCGTAGGAATCAAACTATCTGAATCCATAAGAAAGATTAGCTCCCATTTTAACACAACAATTACCTGTCATCTACACCTTTATTGGTTTAGTTGCATTTGCATATATGCAGCTACAACTGGAGCAAATTGCTCAGGTACTTAAGTTTCTTATAATGCTATTCCAAACATGGTACAGTTTCGGTGGGCAGGAGTTTCTAACAGAAACTAATAATCATAACAAAATCTATGGCAATGCACATAAAGTCAACAATGCCACACTTAATTAAAACAGCAAATGGAAAAACTAAATCAAATTGATTGGACCTTCAATTTGATAATGATTGCGAGGGAGTGAGGGCAACGATAGAGAGCGCGTGGAGTCCAGATTGAAGTTCTTCGGAGAGAGCGTCATAGACCAAGCGGTGGCGTTTGAGGAGGGTCAGACCTTCGAATTTAGGAGAGACAACCTTGACATTGAAGTGGGTCTCGCCTTGACTTCCTTTGACGGCGGCATGGCCGGCGTGGAGGTGTGACACGTCTTCGATCTCTAAAACGGTTGCTTCCAGAAGGGATTTCAGCTTCCTTTCCATTCGAATCGCTCGCGTCACTGCACCAGTAGCCATTCTAGTTAACAAGAGAGTTCGCTTGGCTTAAGGTTTATTTTAGCTCTGGGTAGCACCGGCAAAACGCGTTTAAAGACCGCGGCATCCGAAATCGTCTCTATATTTTTATTTTTATTTCTTGGGATACGGATATATGAGTAATTTAAATTCGACGTGTACGGGTCTGTGATCGTATGGATAAGATATGGGTTATCTGTGGGTAAATCTTTAATTTATCTATTTAAAAATAATATTATTTCTTTTTACGTATTTTTTTATATTTATGTTGAAAAATAAAATAAAAAGAAATTAAAATATATATATATATTTTTTCCTCATTAGAATCCTCAGTTTAATCTGAATTTTCTATTGGTCTGTTAGGATGCTTATCATAATGTTAAACGGCTCGTTTCGTCGTGATTTTCTCTTGAATTCTCAAAACTTATGTGGTTCCATTTCCGCATAAGTAAAAAATCTGTCGATGTCTTGGCTGTGCTACCAGACA